>LPNX011190914.1:175531-301338 GCA_001517045.1 Pseudotsuga menziesii | reverse complement strand
TATCTTCCTATGTGGCCACAACTCAGTCCATGAAATCCTGTAACAACTTGTATATAAAAAAAATGAGAAGACTACTGAGATTATGCCCTTCCTCAACAAGTAAACACTACAAGGCTCTCACAACTCACCAATAAATGGTGACTGTTTCCTCTGCAATTTCAGACACTCTCCATAGATGACTCTTGCCCTGTATTTTTGTGATGGCTCAGTTAATAAACAGTCATACTATTCTATCTGATGTAACTAGTGATATGGAGTGTTACAAGGTGAGATACCATAAAATATTCTTCTAACGCATTTTTAGCTTATACACAGAGTAAGCTTCCTAACATAAAAAATTGCTTCATTGTTTTCCTGGTTATGTGCAGGAAGAAATTTTCGGGCCTGTCCTACTCTGTATGGAGGTATGGTTTTGGTAGTTTTGTTTTAATTAAATTCTTATTTCTTAATTTTTGTCCATATTAGGAATTTTTCTTATTTACTGTTTCTATGGTAATTTACAGGCTGGGAGCTTGGAGGAGGCCATTGCTATTGTGAACCAAAACCAGTATTTTGCTTGCACCCAATATCTTTTTTTCCTGGAAACAGAGGATTAGCCGACTTTGTAGTAAACTTCAAAATCTGTAATTTTGAGACATTCATTGCTTTCAAGACTTAGAATTAGCCAATTTGTTTGGATGGATGCTTCAGATATGGCAATGGAGCTGCTATATTCACAACATCAGGTGCAGCTGCAAGAAAATTTCAACATGAGATTGAAGCAGGCCAGGTGAGTGATGAATTTGAAGTTATCAAAATCTGAGTAAAATGTTTTAATTGCCATAAGAATAAATTATAATTGAACTTATCTTTGTTGAACAATTCTCAAAGGTTGCCATTAATATACCAATACCAGTTCCATTGCCCTTTTTCTCATTCACGGGTTCAAAGGCATCATTTGCAGGTGACCTCAACTTTTATGGTAAGATACACCAATATTCTTTGAGTAGCATGGCATATTCGAAGTAGTCTGTTTCCTAGACTAATGTGAAGCAATGTGGTCTGTTTATAAGATGCCGAATTAGTAAATCAGAATATACTCACAAATAGATGAAATTAGCCCTTGTGTACTATTGTTTCTTCTAATATACTTGCTAGTTTTTGGTTTTCACAAAAAAAATTGATTTTTTTTATATGGAAAATATTTGTTATACTTCTTCCAGGAAAAGCTGGCGTACAGTTCTTCACTCAAATAAAAACAATTACATCACAGTGGAAGGATTTTTCAGGTCAGGGTGTGTCCATGGCATTTCCAACTTCGCAGAAAATATAGACACATTTCATTAACTGCTTGAGATTACAAATCTTGAAAGAGCCATAGATACGTGCCACTAAGACAGCCATGCACTATGCCTTAATAATAACCAACCCCTTTCCTTCACACTATGCTCTTTGTATAATGTTTGAAGCTGAGAGAGTATATCTAGAATGATATTTGCCAGCTGTGATAGCTTCCCTATATGGCCAAAATGAACATTATGGTGCAGAATTCTGCTAAAACTTATGAAGTATTCAATTTCAAGCAACTTGTCTCTACCCAATTCAGGAATCCATGGCAAAGCACCAGCTTCCTTAACATCAATATCTGATAGAGTGATCCAGCCAAGTACAAAACAATATCTTTCAAGTATAAGCTCATGCACTTGGGAAGCTTCCCTATTCTGCCACACTTCGAAAATGCGACAAACAATAGAATAGAGATCAGACCAATTTAAACCCAGATCTTGAAGAACTTTGTGTTCTACAATACCCCAGTTATGAACCCCACTAACATCAATCTCTTGCTGAAAGAGATCAGCCATTCCATGCTCGTCTGTGACTCCCTCATTCACATTTATAACACTTTGTACCACATAATATACCCATGATTCTAAATAGCATGTTCCTGTTTTTAAATCTTCTCTCCAACAAACCAAATCCCAAGTTCAGTTTTTAGAGCAGCAGTAAGGATATGATAGCTGGTCTGGTTAAAGAGAACCCCAAAAGAATGGAGAACCCCAAAAGTCTTTTCCAATCCAGACTCTGGCTTTAGTGTGCATGCGCTTGGGTTGATGTGATAGAATACTCCCATTCAGGTCATAGGATAACTGAATTGTGCTGGCATTTTACTTAGACCATAGTGTGATTGGATTTTCATAAAAATTATACCAGAAAAAAATATGGGAAATATTCATACAGACATCAAGGTACCTTCTTGTCAATCAGAGAACTGAACAATAGTAATCTAAAAAACACTAGTCATTTCAAGCTTCTTTATATACCAAAGAATTTCAGGATTATGCCAAGAAGATACCAAAGAGTGGTCCAGCAGCAAGCAGCAAAGGTAATATGGATTGTATAAAACAGAGACCCAAGTTCAAAACCTGAGTTGGTGTAGATGAGGCCACATGCAAGCCCTACCTGGTTTTGAAGCCCAAAGCAACTGCTGTCAGTTTCTATCAGTATTTACCAAAAAAAAAGGATCACAGAGATTCACAAGCTTTCATCATAAGCTGCACTTGCATCCAAGCGCTACAAATGTTTCTCTTGGGTTTCATCCTGCAAATCCTAGGTCTTGCTCACACTAAGATTTCAAGACAAGCTAATGCTGCAAGTATTCTCTAAGTCTTACTTCACACAAACCCTAAGTCTTCCAACTCTTGTATTACACAAGCATAATGACTCCAAGACAAATACATACTTGAATAGTAAGAGATGGCAAAGGCTCTCTCCTCCCTTTATATAGAAGTAGGTGAAGTAGGAGACAACCTTTCTCAAAGGCCTCTCCTCCCTTTATAAGTAATAACAAAGGTTTAGTTCACAGAAACCCTAAGTCTTCGAACTCTTGTATCACACAAGCACAAAGATTCCAATACAAGTACATATTTGAATAGTAAGCATTGACAAAGGCTCTCTCTTGAGTCTTTCCTTCATATAGAAGTAGGTAAAAAAGGAGAGCCCTTTTCAAAACCCCTTTTCTTCCCTTTATAAGTAATGACAAAGGTTTAGTTCACACAAACTCCAAGTCTTCAAACTCTTGTATCATGCAAGCACAAAGACTCCAAGACGAGTACATACTTGAATTGCAAGTAATGGCAAAGGCTCTGTCCACATAATACACAAAGTAATGTGATTAAGTGGCTGGGCACCACCTCCCAAGTGGAGCCCTTTCCAAGCCAGGTCTCACATGTCAAGCACTTCTCTATTACAAGGTTGCATGCTTTCCAAAATAGGCGCCCAAGATCAATGCTACTCCATAGGTGTAATTGGGTCCACAAGAACCTCCATTGGAGTGCCCTCCAAGCAAGACTTACTTAAGCCAAACACTGTACCTCCACTTTTGTGCCATGTGGGCTATATCTGTTTTAGTGGCTTTTTTTTTCTGGAGGCTTTTAATGTGTACTAGCTGATCTCTTGGCTTGAAGGAAATCAATGATGAGGTGGCTTCTGTTGTGTTTCCTTTTTTGTTCCCTTTGTGTCAGCTAGAGATCCTAATGTTCTTCTATTTAATGACGTTATGAATGGCCTTATTCTCTTTATTATGTATTTTTTTCAGGTATTGTTTCAATCAGTTTGGTTTCCTGTCTCATTTGTGATGAATTTCTGTGTGTTTGGAGAAGCTGCTACTTAAATAACTGTCATTATTTTTCAATTGTAAATGACATTTATATTTTGGTGAAAGAAGTCAGAAAGTTTTATTATCCATGTTATTATGAATATCACTTGCTTGCTTTTCAGGTCCTGCAGAAAGACAGGTACAGGATACACTGCAAGGACTAACTAGACAATCAACAGTACCCAATGTCTTCATTGGTAAGAAGAACCTCCTATATAGTATAAATTGCAATTATAGAGGCACAAGAAGTTCATATCAAGGTATAATTTTTTGGATCTGTTTGAGAATTAGATGTGTGGCATATAAGTAGAAATATATTATTTTTGTCTTAAACAAAAGTCATTCTTGTGAGTGAAAGGGGAGAGTTTCCAGATAAAGGTGAATTGGGTGGACATAAATTCAGTGGAAAGGATGTCTTTCCCAAAACCTTACATAAACAGAGAGCACAAAAGAATGCTTACTATAGCACCATTCATACGAAAGTGTGGAATGCTTTAAAAATGGTCAAGGTGGCTCCTTTCTTTCCACTTTTCAATGGGTGGGTGCATTAAAAGCTTTTTCCCCTTGAATTTCATATGTCAATTCCAAATAAACATCCTATAATCCCTTTTTCCTCTATTGCAAAGGATAGAGGGAAAATATACTATGAAGTAGCGACATTTAGATGCAAGGTAATAATTGTGGATCTGAGCACTATAACCAAATGGTGCCTCTATCATGCTCAAGGAAGACATTTTTACAAGCAAACATTACAATATCATTATAGTAAACGGTAGTCATGGGCTTTGGAAAGTTCAGGATTTCTCAGGATCTTAGTCTGTAGGCTTGTTAATCCAAGATATGTGAAATTCATTTGGTTCAAACCTTATATTACTGGATATAGGAACATCCCTTGTTCTTGCATGTATGCTTGTCACATAAATATAGTCTACTAGCCATGTTTAGACTAATATCTTACTACTGCTGCATCAACTGCTTTTGGGACAGCGAGAAGCGAGTATGGTTTGATTTTCTATTCAAACATAAGGATATTAATTGACTTGCATGCCTTGTTACAAAACTTGGCTGATTTTTCGAGTACTTATGAGAGAAATTTGGCTTGGCATAGCAAACAAGCTGAACTGATTCTCTGATGAGATACACTTGTTTCCAGTGAGTCTGATTGGGAGTAATTGGAGCCCTTGGTTCCTCCTCCAGATATGCTGGTATAAGTCATAGGATATTTACAGTCAATAGATTTTCTTCCCTTTTGGTGTGTTCTTGAGATTCACAATATTTTCACAATATTTAAAATAAAAAAAAATACACATGCGTCGCTTAACCGAGTGGTCTTAAGGTCATTAATTAAACTCCTCTGTTTTGCATTCTCCCATCATGTATCTTGGGAAAGAAATGCTAATGTTCACTGTTTATATATTGGATTTCAAATTTGAATCATAAGGATGAATGTGATTAACCATTTCCATATTGCCCTCATCCTACCTCAGACATCCCCTTTACCTCCTCAACCAGCCTCTGTAGGGCTCGGTCTTGCCTTTTTACAGTCCCTTGTGGACTGTGGATTGCCTTTAGGGCTGCTTCCGGTGGCCCCTTTAGCAGCCTGTTTAAACCCAAAACAGGCTCACTCCCAGGCCTGTAAGTGCATTGAACAGCATGCAAACATACTCCATTTTCATAGATTCCAAACCCATAACATTTCTAGGGGAATCTCTTCCTTTAAAGTTATATTATTTGTTATAGACTGTACAATTTCCTACCTTGTAAGATAGCCTACAACTTAAGTAAAATGCCGTGATAGGAAGGAAGCAAATGGGTTTGGTAAAGCATCAACCATCTCTTTCACAGTCAATAGTTATTAACACCATTCTTTATCTAGAATTTACTGAATTCAGAAGGGTGGTGTCCTCTAACTCTTAAATGCATTATTGAAACCTGAAGCTAGAAAAGTGATATAGATTGATCTATAAAATCACACAAATATAATCGTACAGGCCTGCAAAATGATATTCTCTTGATAACCAACCCTTTTCCTTCACACTATGCTCTTTGTATAATGTTTGAAGCTGAGAGAGTATATCTAGAATGATATTTGCCAGCTGTGATAGCTCCCCTGTATGGCCAAAATGAACATTATGGCGCAGAAACCATATGAAATGAAATGACACAAAACTACAACCAAACAGATTTAAATTATATATAAGAAATTAAAGCATCAGATTAAGTAGGTCTAATATATGAACTACAGTATGGCTTCATAATTGTGCCCGTTAGGATACAGGTTTCATGGTTAAACACCTATGTCAGGATGCTCTAGTTTAAAACTAAGAATCGAGGGAATAATGGTTCTCTCTACTCTCTTTCCATTTGACATTTTCCTTCTTAATCAACATGAACGAGGATGCTTCCCCTTGAATGAGTATAGGCAGCATAGGATGATTAGCAGCATTGTTCTAGTTGTGTGTTTTAAATGTTTTAAATGCACTTTCAATTTTAAGAGATTAGCAGCAGAACATGGGGGAGTTGTGACTTGTGAGCATATGTTGTAAATATATTTAACATATTTCAAACATTATTTTAAGCTTTTGTTTCAATATCTTTGTCAGTAATTTTTTATTCTGATCTGTTGCTTGTACCCATTCTTTTGGTGACAATGCAGGGATGGCGGGAATTCTATATCAAATGGTAGACAGAGATGGCTGAAAGAGCAGTTTCTGTAGTAGAACTTGTAAAACAGAGTTCCCGCTACGAGTATCTTGAAGTAGGAGATTACCAGAGAGCTATGGAACTTTTAAAAAAGACTGAAATGGGATTCAAAGATGTTAGCAAAGACCAGCAAACCAGCAAACCAATTGTGTGCTGTTAGCAAAGACCAGCAAACCAATTGTGTGTTGTTAAGTTCCACTGGGGGACAACTTATAATAAGAATGCGATTTCATCTCCTTGGTCGATGATAGTCATCTCCCAAAATGGACCCTGTGGATGTCCTTATAACAAGAATGCGAGCTACACGAACAAGAGCATCATCAGTATAAGCAAACCTCCCATCTTGAGAAGAGACTACTAGAAAATCAATCCCATCTTTACACTTCAGGCTGTTAATGAAGAAGTTAGGCAGCAATCCTCAAAAGTTTTGTGTTGCGTGTGGGCATTTGTAAGGCCCTTCAACTGTACTTTTAAGACATTTTATTTTATTTTAGAGATTGTGAAATAATGGCATATCTGAGCCTTTCATTGTTGCTATAATGAGGTTTAATGAGATAAATATAGATTGGCTTCACACAGTTTAAGGACATTCAGAGTCCAGACTATATCAAGAGAACCATTGGTGTAAGGGGGTTCTGCGTAGGCAATGAAAGCCCTTTTGTGATTTCCTAGTGTTAAACACACAAGAAACTGGACCCTGTGGATGTCCTTATAATAAGAATGCGAGCTACAAGAGCAAGAGCATCATCAGTATAAGCAAACCTCCCATCCTCTACCTTCAGAACTTGATTTACTAGGTGTTCTTCAAGTTCGATGGATAAGGCATGCCTCATAACAAGCTCATGTAACAGGTTAAAGCATGCTTTGTGAACATAATCAAAACTGTGCCTATTTTTGTATTACTCATGAGTAAATATTTTATTGGAAGAGATTTTCTTTTTCAATTTATTTATTTATTACATTCTCTCAATTTGGTTTGTTGAAATACCACATTAATATGGCTTTTAGGTAGTGATTAGACTAGAAATATTGCACTAGTCTTGCTAGTGCATCACAAGTCTACCTTTGATACAAGCACACAGTGGAAACATGAAAGAAAATGAATACATTTTTCATAAGTGTGCCTATTTTTGTTTTACTCATGAGTAAATATTTATGTCTTCCCCAAAACTGGAGACTGAAATACGTTTTCCAAAACTGTGCCTAATTTTGGATTACTCATGAGTAAATATTTATGTCTGCTGCAAAACTGGAGACTGAAGATAAATGTAGATCTACAGCTTATTATAGACTAGCGTAGAATAGTCTGCTTTTTCTTTTTGAGAAATATGTCTATTATAGAATCACATGGCCTCATCTTTACCTTTCAAACTTGCGACTCCATGTTAATACAAGCTTGGTCACCTTGTTGCTTGCTAGATCCCTGTGTGCTCTTGTTTTGTGCACTGTATTTGATCATTGATCTCTTTTCGATCCATGATCAGCAATCAGATGAGATGTTTCCATAACAAGATTCTAATCCTTAAATTTAGAGCTATAGGGGAATATTCTTTAGGTGTGGAAGGATGTAGCATTCAAATTTTAGCAGGAAGCTGACCAGGTTTATCCCCATATACAACATCAATTCCTAGAACACTTGGCAATTTCATAGGATAGTCTCCAATGAATTCTGATAATATGTTTTGGTGTCCATAAGGAGATCCTCTATAGAGGATTGGATGGCAGTATTGAGTTACGGATCTACTCCATGAGTTTGTGCAAAGTAAGTAGGCTATTCTAAGAGAAGAGTCAAGCGATTCATGAGAAGAGGCTGTGCTCATGAAAAGAAGGTGCTTAAAGAGTAGAAGTTAGAATAGCGTAGTTTGAGAGTTGCATGTAATGATTGAATTGAGGATGATTTAATGGATAATCGAAAGGTCTGTTGGGCTTATTATGAGCATAATTTAAAGAGGTATTTTTAAAATATTTATAAAAAAAAAAAATCACTGCCGTCGCTTAAGCGACACCTATATCTGTCGTTTATCCGACGCTTGCCCATGATATCCGTCTCTTAAGAGACACCTCTATCTATCGTTTATCCGATGCTTGCCCATTATATCCGTCGCTTAAGCGACGCCTCTATCTGTCGTTTATCCAACGCTTGCCCATGATATCCGTCGCTTAAGCGATGCCTGTAGCTGTTGCTGATCCGATGCTTACCCATGATACCCGTCGCTTATCCAACGGACATTCTGTCGCTTTACCGACGGCCTGAAGATTATTTTCTCAAAAAAATTTCACTACCGTCGAAGAAATTTTGTCGCTTAACTGACGCTTTAAATTTAACCGACGGTTAATTAGGTGTCACTTAACCGACGGTTACTTAGGTGTCCAAAAATGGACAACAAGTTTCTGACGCTTAAAAAAAAATCAAAGTGTCTTACATGCGACAGGAAAGTGTCAAAAATCCGACATGAAGGCCGTCGGATTTTTGGTCAAAATGTAGTAGTGATTGATCAGTGGAACAATCAATTCATTTTTGCAATGCTCTACACATAGACAATTTTGATCTCCTATATGACAGTCTCTACA
Organism: Pseudotsuga menziesii; assembly: GCA_001517045.1. Taxonomy (NCBI): domain Eukaryota; kingdom Viridiplantae; phylum Streptophyta; class Pinopsida; order Pinales; family Pinaceae; genus Pseudotsuga; species Pseudotsuga menziesii. Next base: position 292,430 of record LPNX011190914.1, on the reverse strand, counting down.
TTCTCCACTCCACACTCTCTCTTCACTCATAAACTCATACACTCAACCTTTTCCTTTGTCATTGTTGAACTCATCTTGCTACCTTTTCCATTCGTCATTCCTTTCGCATTCCTTTGTCATCAATGACAACTATATTCTCAACTATATTCTTGTATATCATATCTACTGGTTATTCCTTTTTCATTCGTGAACACCTTTGACATCAATGACAACTATATTCTCAACAATATCCCCCTTTGGCATTGATGGCAACATATAAATAGTTTCCTCCTTTGAAAATGATGACAAACGATAACTTGTTATGCTATTGAGGATTTCTTGTATTTCTTCTTTCTGACAACTCCCCCTATAATCATATCTCCCCCTGATATTGTGCTTCTTCCTCTACAATTTTAGTAAGGGAATTATTCCCATCTTCTGTCTAAGATGATCAAAGGCTTCCTTAGGTAATGGCTTGGTGAAAATGTCAGCAACCTATTCTTTTGTGTCAACATACTCCAGTTTGACAACCTTATGGGACACTTGCTCTCTTAGCAAATGATATTTTATTGGTATGTGTTTTGTCATGGAGTGCATGACATGGTTTTTTGACATATTTATGGAACTGGTATTATCAAAGTTTATTATTATTGGGTGCTCATACTTCACAATTAAGTCCTCTAGTGTTTTCTTCATCCAAATGATCTAGGTGCAATATGACGTAGCAACAATATATTCAGCCTCCGCTATGGAGAGTGAAATGGAAGATTTTTTTCTATTTAACCATGAACCCAAACAATTTCATAAGATGAAGGCTGCTCCACTGGTACTCTTTCAATCATCCACAATTCCTACCCAATATGCATCAGTAAATTATTTTAAAACAAAGTCTTTACTTTTTGGGTACGATAACCCATACTCCATAGTACCTTTCAAATATTTAAAATTTATTTTTATTGCAATTACATGCATTTATTTGGGGCTTGAATGGAACCTAGTAACCAATCCTATAGCTTGCATCACATCTGGTCTTGTAGATGTCACATACAACAGGATACCTATCATGGATCTGTAAATGGTATGATCGACACTCAGAGACTCATCATCCTTAATTTAAAACCTTTGCTCATAGGGTGTAATGTCCCCAAAAATTGAAAAAAAAAATTATTAGGCAAGACAAAACTACCTATGTTAGACATTAATTGAACTTAGCGAAATGTGTCATACTCTGATTGTACTGTTGTATTGTCGTAAGATGTTCTTATGCCCTACTTCCATATTTCTTGACGTGGTTATTAATATGTTTCTTACATTGTTGTGATGTTGATTTTTGTTTGTATTATTGTTAAGCATTGATATGTAAGTGTTACAGCTGATATTACCACACATTGTTGATCACACTTGTATAGCCTTCCCTATCCCTCTGTAGACTCTTTGGACCCCATGGACTATTTTTGTACCTTTTATATTTCCAATATCATCCCTAAAAACAACCATTATTTGTTGTACATGAATTTTAATCCCTTTCTCACGTATATACGCGGATATTACCCTTAAACCCGCGTACATCGGGATGTGTGCTAAAGACCAAATATTTTTGGAGTTTTCCTTGATGTGGATCCAAGTCATTTGTCTCTTGGCCTTCCATATGCCTCGAGATTGCTTGTATTTGACCTTCCATTACCCCATTGAAGCAATATATAAGGAACCCTTTGGATACATTGAAGAAGGGGAATTAAAGAGCAAGAAAACTATAGTCCATTGTAGCCATAGCTTGCTTGTACTTGAGTCTACATCCCTTTGTCCCTTGGAGTACTTTGTGTTCTTCCCAAGATTTCATTTTCTTGTGAGCTTGCTATCGAGAGATGGAGGATTGAGGTGGTGGAGGCCTAGTTGGAGGAGTCATTTTCTTTGGTTCGCAGACGTGCCGACAGAGGTTGTCACTTATGTAATCTCTGATTTACTTAATAGAAATATCTTTTCCTACCCAATGATATGCATTTCAATGAATGTCGAATCCATGGGTGTGTTTAATTGCTTATGTATCATTGATTATATATGCTAAAGTAGGCCTCACACTATATCATATAGAATGCTTTCCTTTTTTACTGTTCTTGAGAGTAAATTGCTAAAGCAAGTGGAATTGGATAAAGCTGAACGAGGATCTACTACAACCGTCCAGAATAAGGTATGTTTCAAGATCCTTTAGTGTTAGTGTTGTATTTCTCTTGCATATTGGGAAGGGACTAATTTCTGTGGTTTCTTTGTCTGTTGTGGTATACCCCAAGCCATAGGATATTTTCTTCATAACAAAATTGGTGACCATACTGGGGAGGTTCCTAGTTGTTTTTCTTTGGGGGTTTTCGACATTCAATGTGCTTCTATTGCTCTAATTTCTCTGTTTCTGTGTCACGTCTGGGGGCATGATTACCTAGTAGTATCCTAGAGAAGTAAATTTTGTCTCAGTTTGTCCATTTACCTTATTTGTCTATCATTTTCTTCCTGTATGCGGGTTTTTCTTTCACAGTCGTGACTACATGCGAGTTTTCCTGGAATAGTCGCGTATGTACGCAGGTTTACTGAGAACAGTCATGTATGCCCTAATTTTTTTCTTTTTTGGGAGGATTGAGTGTTGCTGGGTGAGTTTGGGTGATTACTGAGTCTTCTTTGATGCTTCTGGACTCTGTATCTCCCCTCTGTTTCTGACCAGAGACTCTTTTTAATTTGATTTTTGAAAAATGTTCTTGTCATTTTATTTTCTATTTTTTGTTTTAGGATTAGTGAATTAGGTCTCTTTTACCATGGTGCTTTGCTTGGCTGCTATTTGTGAGTGCTTGCCGAGTCTGAGGGTTGTAGAGTAATACTTTTTCTTTTTAATCTTATTTAATTCAAAAATACAAAAAACATTTTTCTTTTTTGCATTGTTATGCATTGTTTGCATTTTGCATTAGCATGGTACTTGCATTAGGTTTTCTTAGTGAATATTAGTAAGATTTTCATATAGGAAATGATTGCATATACATTTGACAGAAAAAAAAAATTTCACTTCGCATAGTAGCACAACCTATTTTTCATTCGATAGAGTGCATTCACATTGATTGTTAGCTATGAATTTTAACTCTTGTTGTGTCATAACATCATTAGTTGCACGACCATTTACCCTTTGAGTAATAAATCCAATTAAAATCAACACATAATAAAATGAATTACACTCTTTTCTTTTGAAGGGTGCTCCAACAAGACTAGGTTTTAGGGTCTTGGAATAGTTCATTGTGAGTCAATTCTCCAAGACCATTAAACAAAACAATTAGGTGTTTGTGCAGGTGAAAGTGTGAAATCCTTTATATAATTAGTGTTTCTTAGGATCCTCCTCTTACAAGGGAGTTAAGCACAAGGTAGTGTGAGCAGTTATGATTGGGATGGCCCTTGGTTGTAACTGAGTAGCACCAGAGATATTTCCAGGACTGTATTGATATCGGGGGGCTCTTTCGAGAGTTTCGGGCTTTGCTACCCTGCCCATACGGTCAATCCCTCCTGTGACTGTCCACCTGAGAATTGATTATATGGAGGTAACCTTAGTTGCCTTACCTAGGCTATCGAGGGGGTATTTGCAGAGGTTATCCTGCAGGTGTCCTAGCCAAGTAGGGGTTGGACATCACAGTCGCTATATGTGTTGAAGCTTAGGGACACTATAATTGGTTACAAACCTCCGCTTGTTGTGTATGGGATTTTGAAGCCTCTCCTAGGTGAGACATACCTGCTTCATTTGGGAGCTCACATATTCTACCCTTGTTTTCTTGTGATTTGGATTTAGATTTTGTAGGTGTATGCTCTATGCACGCTAGTTTTCCTAGGGTTTGCATAATTAGATTGATTATTTTTATTTTTTGAGTCATTGTGGATTAGAGCACGGCACCCCTCCGTTCTCGTCATTTAGAAGGATTTCCACCTTCCACGTCTCCTCTTCCTTGGGGAGAGAGAACTAGACAGTCCAGGAAAACTACTTGTCACTTTGATTCACACACCATGGGAGATCATGAGGATGAGATTCCAGAGATGTCTTCTCCACCTCACAAGGTTAGGGAAGAGGAACCTATTAGCACATATGATGCTTCACACAAACGACCTTCACGATTTGGTTACGATCCCTCATTCACAGGTCGTCGGTATTGGTTTTCGGTTGAGGAGACTCACCATGAACCCGTAAGCACTAGTCATGTTAGATATGACATTTCTGATATCCCTTCACCTGATCTATCACATCATGTTGAGTTATAATTTGTTCCTAGCATTACGCCTATGGGAACTCCCACCCCTTTTCATGCGGAGAGATTTGGGGGAACTAGTAACATTTCATCCTCCATCCCTGTGGTGGAGTAAACTTCGCATGTTCATCCTAGACCTAGTGTTAGTAATCCTATGTGGATACTAGAACCAAGACAAATGAACATTGGGAACACCACTTACATTCCTTCACATGTCCCTTCGTCTTCAAACCCTATTCCTTTGAATGCATTTTTAACGTCACATCCTCCCCGTAGTTCACGTGGGCCTTCAGGCCGGAATGTTGCTATTAGCCATGTTCATTCTGCGTTTGCTCACATGGTAGTGTCTCAGAGTGAAGTACCTCCTATTGTGACAACGGGTCATGTACTTATTTCTGGATCGTCTCATGTTCCAGCTTATGGAGCTTCCCATACCCATAACTATGGACAGTCTCATGGTACATCCCATGGAACACCTTATGGAGCTTCTTATGAAAATTCATATGGACTACACTATGGACAAAACTATCAACCATATGGGTACGGATATCAACAACCAGCTTACTCTTCCAATTATGGCTTTGTAGCGCCTCATAATCAAGGCACCCAACATCATAATGCTTCCATGCAACCCTGCATGGGTCAAATGGGAGGAGGTTATTATAACCAAGGCCATGGTATTGATAGCAATCAACCTTACATGAATCAAGACTACCAGGGAGCATGGAATTGACCGGCTCAACTTAGGCTCCCTTTCCTTGCAACTTTGAACTTACTTGACTTGTCATTATTGATGAACGATCTTATGTCTCATAACCCGACATGGCTAGCTGTCCCTAATAAGCTTCCTTCAGACATTCCCAAGTTCAAAGGTAAGGTTGGTGAAGATCCTGGTGAACATGTCACAATCTTCCACCTTTAGTGCTCTTCCAATTCCTTACATGATGATTCCATTCGTTTGAGGCTATTTCAACGCACCCTAATGGGTCCTGCAGAGAAATGGTATATATAGTTACTAGTGGGGGATTATGTTACGTTTGATGATCTTGTGCTGACTTTCCTTAATCGTTTCCATCTACCCATACATTACGATGTCGGTACTGAACTCTTGTTGACCTTCTAGCAAGATAAAGTCACACACATCTCAGATCATATTCAAGAGTGGCATAGACAAAAATGGTTAATCAAAGCTTTTATATCACCAGAGTTTCTTCTTGAGTGGTTCCTTAAATATTTATTACCTTACATGGCGAAGGAGGTTTCTACATCCAGAGTTCAAAACGAGGAACAAGATATTTTTAGGGCGTAAGAGTTGGATTTGATCTATGCTCAATCCATACTTTTGTATGAGATTATACCTAATGCTCCTAGGTCCACTTTCAACCCCAATTTCAAGCCTAGGCCACATGCCAATGATATTCTGGGCTATACAGGTACCAAACCCTGTAGACTTAGTTGTGAAACAAGTGAGCCAATTTTTGATTAACCAGTTTGCGTCGGAACAAGCTACGGCTTCATCTCAACCTACCCAATTGGCGAATGTAATTTCCATGCAATCGTCAAACTCGAAAGGAAACCAATAGCCTAGAAGGAATAAGAAAAAAGGAAAAAATAATGGTAAGGGTGGGAATAAGAACAAAAATGCTAATAATAGAGACAAGAACACTAATGTTGGGGGGGATAAGCAGGATAAACGTAAGGTGAATTTTCCTTGAAAGTTGTGTAAGGATGACCATCTCACTCACTTGTGCCCTCGTATGGAATATGCCTCAAGGTTCATATCATAGGGCCCAACTGTGTTAACTAATCCTTTAACCAACAATCAAAATATGAACTGGAGGACCATTGATCCTTGTTGTGCATTAGGTGGAAATCAAAACCCGCTGGAGGCCGCTAGTGGTCATGGTTGCATCAACATGGTGTGTGCTGATAAAGTTGTGACTCATATGAAATATTATGGTTTTTCACAACCAGAACTTGGGAAAGAACCTTCCCCACCCGAGATCCCTTTGCGAATTGAATAGCCTACAGATAAACCTGAAGCTCCACCTTGCATTCCTAAGGGATTTTTAAAGCGTTTGAGCCACAATACTAATGCTCGAGCAGCTTAGAACTATTTATTTGCCAAGGATTTGGGCCAGACTCCTTGTGCGATGTCTGCATTAGAAGTGCTTCATACTTGTCCTTCGTAGAGGAAAGCCTTGTTGTCTCCTCTTGGGGTTAGTGATGACAACTCTTCTACTATGATCAAATTTCAAACCATGGGAGTACAACCTCGCTTTCCTTACTATGTGTATCTTTTGATTGATGTAGAGTGTCTTAACAACACTGTAAAGTGTACTACCATTGATGAAGGCGCTGCTACTTTCATGATGTCTTTGTCATGTTGGAAGGGTTTGGGTTTGCCCAAGTTGTCTCAATCCACTACTATGTTGACATCTTTCGATGGTAGATAATTTTGGCCGCACGGGATTCTTCCTTCTCTAGAGGTGCAATTGGGAGGGAAGACCATTGCAATCAAGTTCAAGGTGGTTGATGCGCCCCTTGACTACAATCTTTTAGTGGGTAGGAGTTGGATGTATAGTATGCAAGCCATAGCTTCTTCCCTCTTTAAAGTGATATGCTTTTCGCTTAATGGGAATATTGTTATTATTGATCAGAAGTCATTCCATAATCCGAGTGTCAATGTATCATCGAGAGCTTCTATCCCAATTATTGATCATTCTTAGCTGACAACTAGGAGTGTGGGTGTAGGTATTTATCCTTCTCTTATGGGAACCTTTAATTGTCCTACGCTCGTTCTTATGATTGGGTCTAGTTTTGGTGGGGATTCATCCTCATTGATTTCGGTGTTTTTTCACACCATCCGTATGGAAGATCCTTGGATTCTTCCTTCACCGAGTACTTCGAGTGTGTCGATTGAGACGGACTTGCCGTTGCCTGCAACAATGGTGGCGTATCAAGCAAATCTTGATCATGTTGCAGATCCTAGTCCTTCCTCTTCACGGATAGAGCAGGAGGACCCGTATGTGCTGCTAGCATGGGAAGTAGAGTCATCTCACTCACATGATTTCCTCGATGATGTTTTTCCATTGGATGAAGCTATTCTTGAGGCCATGTCTGGGGTTGAGAAATCTTGAGAAGAGTTGCATCATCGATCATATTTTCTTCCTAAGCTTGATTGTATGTAGTGTGATGACTTTAGGGATATTCTTAGCGAGAATATTGGTAGCCCCATGGTTCCATTAAGCTCTCCTGGTCATATGGCTGATGGAAACATGGCTAATTTATCACCAACCATTCCTATCAATATTTCTTGTGATCCTGGCAAAATTGAGAATGTCTACATTGGGGGAGGGTTTTTCCTTCGATGAGATCAAGGAGTATACCGAGTTGTTTAAATAGTTTCACAATATTTTTGCTTGGTCATATGAATAAATGCTAGGTATCGACCCTCGTATTGTTGAACATGAGATCAAAATGTATCCGGATGCAAAATGTGTTCGACAACGTTTGCGTGCAGTGAATCCTAGAAAAGCACCCACCATTAAGGCTAAGATAGAGAAACTATTGAACGTTGGTTTTATCTATCCTGTTCCCTTGATGGAGTGGGTTTCAAATCCCATTCTGGTGGATAAGAAGCAGGGAGTGATCTGGATATGTACTGATTTCCATGACTTAAATCGTGCCTTTCCTAAGGATAATTTCTCCACACCATTTATTGATCAGATTCTGGATGAGTGTGCCGGGAGTGAGGTATTTTCCTTTATGGACGGTTTTTCCGGATATAATCAGATTCAGATTGAGCCTGAGGATTAAAATAAGACTGCATCTATTTGTCCTTGGGGTACTTTTGCATATCGAAGCAACATTTCAGCGGGATATGACCTTAATATTTCACGATCTTAAAAAGATTATCGAAGTATATTTGGATGATCTCGTTGTTCACTCTTGTTTGAGAGTGCGTCATCCATATCATGTGATATTACCAGGTTCGTTTAAATCCTAATAAGTGCGTATTTTGTGTGACTATTGGTCACTTGCTAAAGGTTGAGGCAATACTTCAATTGTCTCCCCCGTGTAATATTAGACACCTTCAGTGTTTGCAAGGCATGGCGAACTTCTTGCGGGGATTCGTGGTTAATTTTTCCAATTTGACTAAAGGCTTTATGTGCCTTTTGAAGAAGGACACCCCTTTTTACTGGGATGATCGAGCCTATGAGTTCTTTGATTCTCTTAAGCCAGCCTTGGCAATAGCCCCTGTGCTTAGTCCACCCAACTATAGCCGTGATTTCTGGATTTATGTGGCCGTGTCCATGGAGACGGTTGGTATGGTTTTGGTTTAGGAGGATGAGGAGATCCATGAGCATGTCATATATTATTTTATCCAAAACCTTATAGATGCAGAGGTTCTCTCTTCCCATGTGGAGAACCTATCCTTGGCTACCACTCATGCGGTTCAGAGTTTGAGACATTACATTCTCCTTCGCCCAACCTTGGTCGTAGCTCATATCAATCCATTTCAGTTCATCCTCACTAGAAGGACGATTGGGAAAAAATACAATAAATGGATTGTCATTTTGCAATAGTTTGATCTCAAGTTTGTTTTGGAGAAATTGAAGAAATCATTGATCTTTGCGGAGCTTATATCCTATTTTCCAAGTTTGGAGGAAGAGGAGGCTTATGAGGATACATTTTTTGATGAGCATATTTTCCTTATCTCAACTTTGGACCCTTGGTACATGGATATCATTGTATATTTTCAAACTTTCAAGGTCCCTACTCACCTTTCATGGGATGAGTGATGACGATTACATCATGTAGATAAGAACTACCTTAAAGTGGATAACACTTTGTACCATTGTGGGGTCGATTCCATTTTGTGTCATTTTTTAACCCATGAGGAGGCATAGGTTGTGTTGAATGATTGCCACAGAGGGGTGTGTGGTGGTCATTTATCTGGGATTTATACAACCCAAAAAATCTTGAGAGCGGGATATTTTTGGCTGTCCATCTTCAAAGATTGCGTTAATGTGGTCAAGAAGTTCCACCCTTGCAAGGTGTTTGCATGCAATATGCACTCACATCCAACCCCATTACATCCTATTTTCACCACTCGTCCCTTCATCAAGTCAGGGCTTGATTTTATGGATTGAAACCCAACTTCGGCTGGGGGGCATCATCACATTATTATGGCTGTCGATTACTTCATGAAATGGGCAGGGCCTATGCCCATAGTTAAATCCGACGGTGAGACAGCCGCGCATTTTGTTTTCAACCAGATTATCACTCAGTTTGGCATTCTGAAAGAGCTTTTCACTGACCATGGTAGGCACTTTCAAAATAAAATTATTGAAGAGTTGGCTTCCAAGTTAGGGTATAAGCAAGAGCATTCATCTTCTTATTACCCTCAGGCGAATGGACAAGTTGAAGCAGTGAACAAATCACCTAATTCTATTCTTCAACGAACCATCACACAAAGCTAGACTAATTGGCATATTATGTTGTATCCTGCTTTATGGGCCTATAGAACCGTGGTTAAGACCACCGGTGGTTTCTCTCCATATCAGCTTGTACATGGGGTGGATTCAGTTTTACCGGTTGAATGCAAAATCCCTTCTCTGAAGCTAGCTATAGATATTTTACCTGACACTTCCACATTAGAGGAGCATTTGGTCCACTTAGAGTAGCTTGATGAGCAGCGTCGAGATGCCTTAGTGGCTCTATAGGTTAACAAGCGTTGCGTCAAGGTCCAATATGATAATTTTGTCCATCCAAGGAGGTTTAATGAAGGTGACTTGGTCCTTTTGTGGGATCAAGCTAAGGAACCCTTGGGGGCAGGGAAATTTAATCCCATGTGGCATGGTCCTTATGTGGTTAAATGAGTCTTAGATAAAGGTGCTTATGAGCTAGTTGATTATGAAGGGACCTCCTTGGAGGAGCCTAGAAATGGGCTCTATCTCAAAAAATACTATGCATGATCTTCAGATAGGGCTAATTGTTGTATATTATTGTACAGTTTTGCATTCCATAGTTAGGTTTTCTTGTGGTGATCAGGTTTATTGATTAGCTTTCGTTTCTTATGGAAGATGTCGATGGAGTCTTCCATTTACATAGGATTCATTGATGGTGCTAGATGTCATACTCAAAACTCAGCTTCAGCTGGTTGGGAGATTTATACTCCTACAGGTCAAGTATTGTCTTCAGGAGGTGTATGTTTACGGCCCTCTTCAAACAATGTTGCTGAATATAGTGCCATCACTGAGTTATTGCATAATTCCATTTCACATGGTGTTCATTCTCTTGAGGTACGTCTTTATTTACAATTAGTGGTTTCACAGCCTAATGGATTGTATCGTATTAGGGATCCAACATTATTATGAAGATTCTTACGTGTTAGATTGCTAGAACGATAGTTTGAGAATATAACATACATTCATGGTCCAAGAATTTTTAATCAAACTGTTGACTCATATGCTCACTATGTGTTAGATTGGCATTTGTTTCATAAACCATAATCATATCAAAAACATACATTTTACACACATGTAAATAAAAATAAAATTGATCATCATAATTTTTTTTCATTAATATCCAAAATGTGACGTCATAATGCATAAGTGTGATATACAAAATTGGGGCTTCTGAGCCACCAAAATATAATACACGATCATACAAAAATGAATACACTCAGGTCTCTAAGCCTGAGGAGGAGGGGGTTTCTAATCATGATATAGCACTACGGCTCTAGCTAGCCACACTACTACATTTCGACCCAAAATACAATGGCGCGTGGATTTCTTTTTTTAAACCTACCAAAAATCACAAAGATATTTAAAAAAAAAAAAATGTGGCCATAAGCATCGCTTAAGCGACGGATAGTCTCATAAGCGTCGCTTAAGCGACAGATAGCCTCATAAGTGTCACTTAAGCGACGACGCATCAAAAGACATAATTTATGTTATGGTCTTCTCTAATACACCCAAAATATATTGTCTTGACCCAAACCATCATATTTCATGAATCTCACACATGATATTCATTCGATTACTCTTTTCCTTGTAGCCATTCACCCTTACAATCTCATGCATATTTTTATTTTCTAAACAATCCCTAAGGAAATCCATCATTTACCAAGGATTTCACATGCAATAAGAGAAACAAATTTTAAAGATTTACTTCTAGGGAATCCCACTAGAAAACTAAAAAAAATATTATCTCTAGGTTATCAAAGCATAGTGCAAGTTTCTAATGTCATCGTAGTATCATCCCACCCCATACTTTCAAGCTTATAGAAGTAATCATCTATATTCATAAGAAAGAACTAGTATCTCACCTATACCATAGACATTCAATTACCATGAGATATTATCATGAAAAATTCAATTAATTTATTGATTAGGTATCATACAATAATTATATATATATATAATATGTGATCCATATTATAATGTTTGTCTATGCATGTGGTAGTAACTAGTCTTCATTATGGGCCTACCCTCAAGACCATATATGAGACATCTCTACCTATAAATTTTCCTTATTGAAAAAACTTTCATTCATCCAAAGAATCCATGATTATTCGTGCATTCCATTAAAATTTATCTCTTGCATTTATCTATATCTCTATGTGTTAATTAATTTCGCATAATCACATTTTCAAACTACAAAAATAGAAACACATAGAAATAGAATAGTTCATGAAACATTCCTTCCAATTTATACCCATGGAAAGGGTTCCCGATTCATGGACACACTACCAATAAAACATCACATGAAAACATTCAGACGGTGGCCATAGTTTGTAAACATTCATTTGTGATGGAAGGTAGTGATAGGGATGGATTTTTGGAGAATCATGATGAGTAGTGGGTAGTGAGATTGCTTGAGCGATGGGGTTCTCTCTTTATCTTTCAATAGCTTGGCGGGATAGATCTTCTATTTCTATTGCTAGAGGTTAAGGATTTATATGGTCTTCGTCAAATTTAATCAGTAAAGAGGTAGGTTTTGGCTGAGACCATCACTGGACTTATCATTTTCCCACATGAAAACATTCAGATGGTGGCCATAGTTTGCGAGCTCGATGTTGTCATCTACATTTCTTTGATTGATGGGCTCTGTAAAATGGGCGAGCTTGATTTTTCCATAGAATTGTAGATTCTCATGGTTGAGAAGGGGATGGACCCAGATGTTTTTACCTACATCAGTTTGATTCAGGGGCTCTCTGATGCGGGTCTATTGGACGAGGCTATGGGGAGTATTGCTCTCATGGAATTTTTGTTGAGACAACAAGGTTAGTATTTTAGTCATCCCAGATTTGGAAATCGAAGCAAATATGGGATCGCTGGATTTGGTAATATTCATCATGTGAAAAGAGCCTGAAAATCTATCTGTATTTTTCCTTGGATTAGTTTTGGTCTTGTGAAGAAGAATTCATTTTTAATAATATGGACTCAAATTCCATGGCAAATCGTGGTGGTAACAATAGCAGCAGCCGCCATGATCATTGTTGGCCCTCTAAGATGCAGGATTGGCATTTAAAGAGTCCTTGGGACTAGGAAGGTTACACAGGGCTTTACAGTACGGCCAGGGATAGGTATGAGAGATTACTCATGGCTGAATGGGTTTGTTCAGAAGAGCGTTATAATATTGGGAAGGAGTTATTCCATGGAATGAACATGGTTCATGAGTCCTCGCCCCTGTCTGAGCTTCTCATGGATGCTGGTAATTTTACTGAAGTCATCAACGACTGGAGTTTTTCAGGCAATCATAAGGCACAGTTTCCTCTGGATGTCAAGATTCATCGGAATCCTTTAGCTGAGGGTTCTATGAAAATCCAAGGCATTGGATTCTTGAAGGGTTGGCTTGTAGAAGGGGTTGCAAATGGTGTTAATTTTCTTGGGGGTTCTTAGTATAGCCATTCTGTCAGAGAAATATGATGGTAGTTGGCTTGGGTGGGACTTGGGAGGAATGACAATTTTTAGAGTGCTAACGAGGGTCCCATGACAGATAAAATTAATGTCATCAAGGATGTTCAAAGGGATTCCTTAACGTGCCTTAAGCTAGGAAAGCGGCAGCATTTTGGAGACGTTGCGAATCTGGCTCAGCTAATTAATCCAGTCTCTGGTAATAGCGTAAACAACTATTTCTATTTTAACTTGCTTTAATGATCTAATATTTTCCCAAATCACCATTTTACATGCTGATGGGCCAGGACGGTGCAAGATCAATAATGGGGGTTGCTCGCATAGCACCCAGGATGGACAGATTTTCTCTGCTTGTCTGGTAGAGCCCTTGTCCTTCTCAATTAGAACTTGACCATGTAGATTTTAATGGGAAATGGTATTTACTCTTTTCAATACTACAGGACACACAGACTAGTGGATGCAAATGCCATAAGACCAATTCCAGAATATATGTCCATTTAACAAGAAAACCAAGTAACCAAACCCTAAACCCTCACATCCAAAAAATGGTCAAAGAGGCAATGCACACACTTAAATGAGATGTGCTAGAACATATCAAACTTTAAATATGGAATACAAAACAGAAATTTGCATAACTACTACACTAACTGTTACAATATGAGTTACCCCTATTTTTATGCACCCATCTTTTCAGTTATGAATGTAGAAAATGTTAGTCTTTAATTTTATTTTAGACAATTAGTGTTGTATCAATCAATAATTCATTTGTTCAGATAAAACAACTGTGGATTTTATAGCATACTGTTCATTTGGTTATGTGTCTTCTATGTTCACATTTCTTTCACTTAGATATCATAACCAAATTCAAAGCCAAGTTCTAGATTTGTTAGAATGAGCTCTTAATCAAAGCACAAAACTGAATCCCATGATTGTGTACATATCTTAGACATCAATTATATTGTTAAATTAAATTGTTGCACTTGTGGAACACTTTAACATTGACAAATTTTATGACAGTTTCTCCAGAAACTTAAGATAAAAATTCTGACAGATTTGTGGAAGGTTGATAGTTAAACACAAACCTACAGAACACTCCCCTGAATGAACTTGACAAATAAGGTTCTTGCTATGATATTCTTGGATATTGAGTACTCCATGTAAGCATGTCATGCAAACTCTTCCAAATAGCTTTTGCTTGCCCTCCTTTGCTTGATGGATGAATAAATAGAGCGATTCTGGCTGGAAAAAGGGGGAGAATTGCCAACTCACCCTAACTAACCAAGAGAAACTTTGAGCATGGTAGAAATCATAACCATATAAAACAATTCAACTGAAGATAGAAATAGAAGACAATGTGGCAACTAATTTAAATCTTGTCAGAGCATCACTCAATCTACTGGTCACAAGTTCTAAGACTAATTTGAAATCTGGCATTGAAAGAGGCAGTGATATCTGGAACTTAGAAAATAATCTGAAAATAAAAAGACAGGAAGGGTAGTAAACAACATAAAATTCAGTAGTCACAGTTGTAATCCAGCACTAACAGCAGTAAATTTAGTAATAATAACATTAATCATCGAAGCAATGTTGCAGACAGAACTCATCCTAGTCCACCCCTCTATGAGTCATCCCCTACATTTTCCATCCCCAGGAATTGGAGACTGCCAGGAAATGCCCCCATTTGAAAAGGGCTGTACTAGAGGACGACGACGAGGTTACCCATGTATCCTAGACATTTCCTACCTTAAATGGGGTCTGGCAGATGTTCTTGGATGGTTCTGGGAATGTCTGGAACAAAGTTCGCAAACTTGACTCAAAAAATGACTCAGTGAGGCCGAAGAATAAGAGTTGACTTGGACTTGGGAAAACTCAATAGTTGCCTAAGGAATAATTAAAAACACAATAAAATTCAGAACGAGAAGATTTTTTCATTGATAGGAAGCTTAAATTGCCCACATAACTCAAAGTTTCAACATTAATTCATATCAAAGTACAAATATGAAACTGCATACAAGAAAACACCATGAATAATAGGCAGTTGACACTCAGGACAGATCTACCAGTGTTCTGTGAAAATGGATTAGAAAACCAAGCAAAATGAGTGTTTTTTGTGTTTGCTGTCTAATAGACAACCAAATTTAACTCAGAAGACAAGTGCCAATCAGACTTAATGAGTAAATCTGACTCATGGTTTGCTTGTGAGTTTGGATCATACAAGCAAATCAAAACACAAGTATGACTCGAGGCCAAATCAGACTCAGAAGAGTTGACTCAGCTTAAGATTCCTCAATGAGTCAAGTCAACACACACAGTAGTCTGGTAACACTGGTCAAGATGCCCCCAATCTGAACCAGCACCTACGTGGCACTAGTTCTCCAAGAATAATATTCAATCACCTGTTCAACATTTCAACCGTGACAAATATTTTCTAAGTGGTGAATCAGTGATAAACTATGTGGTATGTTTTTGTAGTAAGGGGAAATAGCAACAACAGATTTCACTCCCATGTTTGGTAGGTTCTTGTACCCTACAAGGCTATATCTACTTTTAGGGTTTTAACATCGATGCAGATAAGGTCTTTCAGACCTACAATTTATAAACTGCTACATTTACTAAGCATTTACTGAGTTGTATCATAAACCTATGTGATAAGATAATTGTATTTTGAAACTAAGAATACAAGTTAACAACTTAACACACTCATATAACATCTCTAAACTATCGAAAGCCCATCTATTGATGATCATATTAGATATATTCATCAAACCTTAGATGCACATAGATTTGCGGATGGTGCAAAAGATGAGATGATGTTCTTATATATATATCCATATTTTCTATATCCATATTTTCTAAACTTCATTGGTTTTACATTTCTAGGCACCAAATTATCACTTTAGAGGTTGCCCTGGAAATTGGGAGCACTTTTGAACTATTATTTGTAGATGTACCCAGGTCAATATCTTTAAAATTGGAACAGTAGTACCTGTTATAAATTCCATGCTGACTTGGAAACATCTCTGGCAATCACATCTGGAATTAAACCTTTGTCCAAGGCTGAACTTGTCACACTAATGGACTCTAAAGTTACCCCTACCATGTGCACTGTGTCCATGGCACAACTTGACTTGACACTCTAATGGACTCTAAAGCTACCGCTATAATGTGCATGCCCATACTTAGACAAGTATTCTAGGTTCAACTTCCTCTAGTGTGACTGCTTTCATCATGGACTTTATTGATCTTTGTCTCTTTCCTGGTTCCGTCGGATTTTGGATCGAAATGATGAGATTACAATACGGTTTTCAAATTGCGGCTACAATCCAATCTAAACTAACATAAGTGACAAGTGATACTCATATGTATATTTCGCTAACAATGAACTCTTCAATCCTGCATAAGGAGTATGGATAGTTGTATAGAGATAGATGCATAAATTTCATAAGAATTCATAAAACATAGTTAACATGCCATCTCAAAAAGTGAACTCATAACATCACTTAAGTTTCTATTTAGTCTCAGGTTAACCTACCAATCATAATGCTTATGCAATTGTACAATAAGAATTCAAAGGCTACCCTATTTTGAAGGTGAAGAACCAGATTTCAAGGCTCACTAATCAAGGAAGAGAGCAAGTGTTTCTTTAGGCCTAATTGAAATCAAGTGACTGACATTTATGCCAAGTGTTACATAGTGAAAATTTGAACCATATCACATATTAACTCCTCCAAAGGACAATGTCTGCTACCTAAACAGAGGACGAACAAGAACTATTCGTTTAGTGCATGAAGTTGATCTAATTTGAAGATGTAGAACAGAGTTATGATTTCCCCAATAAACAGTCCCAACTAAGGATTTAGACTTGTAATACATATAGCCATTCACACTTCAGATTCATTTGGTTAACAGTCCAATTAGATGGCAGATCTGAGTCACTATGGCCATCCTAAATAGAAATGGAAAGACTATGGAAGAATGCTTGATTGTTGATAGATTAAAAAACGGTACAATACAATTTTAAGATACAATTACCAAAAGGGACAAAATAACATAAATGATGTATCTTTTTAGTGCGAGGGATTTCTTGTAATTATTTTAAGAATTTAAACTTAGATTTGAATGTGCATAGAGAATTTAGAGCCACCATAGACTATACAACATTTCAAAGACTTTTCCCAATATCCCGAGATAAATGGAATAATGAAGAAACCACTTGAAGGAGGGCCTGGCCCACTACTACATTTCGATCCTTGAATTTTACTGAAAAACTCTGTAATGAATCAATAGTGTCTTTAGGTAATATCCTATACCAAACACGTGATAGTGAAAGCATGGTGTTGTTATTGCCCCCACTATGGTTTGATTTTCCAAGTGTCATGTTTACCTCTTGTGGGAGTGTGCTTTCGTAAGGGGACTATTTATTGCTGGTGGTGCCTGTTGCCAGTCCAGGGAAACTCTGGCGGAACATATACCCCCTTGTTGCAGTAGCTACTGAAGCTTTCGTTGCTTGTGAGGTGTGTCTACACATTACGATATCTCAGATTGAATAGATGCTGCTTGGAGGTGTCCATCAGAAGTGTTTCGGAAAAAACCAGGAAGACAACCTCAAAACATTTTCAGGTGTATATATGTTACAAGTATGTCTCTCTATTGGTCCTGCCACCTCTTGGGCATAAGGTTATGCCAACTAATATATCAATGAACTGTATATATGAAACAAATCAAAACTCTTCACTCTACTTGTCTGTTATAGGATAGATTACTCCAAGAATCTGCAATAAGAATATTGAAATTTGACAACAATTATTTATTTATTCTGGATTTGGCAGTTGAGAATAACTACTATTTAATTAACATAAATTACATTTATGACCTAGGGTTGCATCACTATATAAGGACTCCTTTTGAATACTTTTAAATCATCATTATCTCATTCATTCTTATTAAATATTATTTCTGTCCTTTGGACATTATAGTTATGGACTCTTGCCCTGTATTTTTGTGATGGCTCAGTTAATAAACCGTTTAGTTCATTAAAGTGGTATCAGAGTTAACTGTATCTGATTTTTTAATCTCTTCTTTAGTCCATGATCACTTTTAAAATATTATTGTCTAATTCAGTAATTTATTTCTTGTAATGCAGGCACATGCTTCAAGTTCCATGGAAATAAGCTGGTGCTCCAGTAGTCATGTTACAAATTGATGATGAAAATGTTGACAGGGAGGCAGTGACTATAGCACTAGCTTACTTTTATGGACATCATCCGAAACTCAATGACAGCAATGCGTTTCGTGTTCTTGCAGCTGTATCTTTTCTTGATCTTCAGGTGGGAAATACATCTTACGAATAAATCAAAGAAAATATGGTTCTAATGAGTGCATTCAGTTTCTGAAACATTAGTTGTTAGAGGCCTAATTTCTTTATTCCACTAGGGAATTTTACATAAGATCTTGATTCAGTTATTTAAGTTTTAATTCAAATTTTGATAGCAAGAACATTGCAATCTAATTAAAAATGCATAGTTATTCTTGTTCTAAATGCAGGATCTTTGTGCAATATGCACTGATTTTATAATTTCAGAAATTTGGAGCTCAAATTTATTAGTTTATCAGGTTTGTATGGTTAAAAATGGCACTTCCCGTAGATTTTGGTGCTTATTTATTGTTTTCTTGATTCTGATTTGCTATGTACTTCTGACACTTTAATCTAAACAGGATTTTGCAGAAAGCTAGGACTATGGTATACATGGTGATCGTGTTAGAAAGGCATGTTGGGGCTACCTCTGTCATGGTGGTGCAGTGGAATTAAGAGAGGTAGCTCACAGTGCTTCTAAATTTTCCCTTTTTGAAAGATTAGTACAATAAAGATATCTATATTGTGCATGTTGAGAGGTATATCTACTCCATGCAGGAGAAAATACTGAAAATGTAGTTTTGTGCTTGTTGAAACCACAATTTTTTATTCATTAATATTGCAGTACCTGGGCTTGAAAGGGGAATATTTCCAATGTTTGATTTGAAACCTTCATGATTAAAATTTAAGAGACTACAGTGAGGCTTGAAAACTCAATGCAAAGTAAAAAGTGGAAGCCACATAGAGGGTATATTATATAGACATCAAACATGGAATTGAGGAGGAAGAATTACTTATTAAGCTCTGGCATCCACATTTATCAATCTGCTTCATAGAAAGTGTATTTATGTTCATAGTACTTCCCCCCAACATAATATGCAGTCCATTAGCAAGCACTTTGGTATGGATGACTTTCATGCAAAACTTAATTGAATTGATTATTCCATCTAGCTGTATCATTACTCTAACTTACAATTCGGTACTTAGCATGAAGTCCATTAATTGGATATAGCAAGCTCAAGTCTAAAACTAGCAAGAAATCATCTGTGACAATGCCCCTTAGTGGCCTATCCCATTGGAACTGGTTCAGTCAGATAAGGGTCCATGAAGCTGAAATGCAAAGAATTCCCCCATCATTTTCCAATGAAGATTGAAAATGTTTATCTCTGTTCTAGCTGGTGCAAGGGTGGGGAACCTCTACAGATCAAAGTACTCAGAGAAAAAAAATCAACAGGTGCAACATAATAAATTTAGTTACCCACAAAGGATTCAATAAATTCAGTTTTTATTCATCAATTTCAAAGGCCTCTATCTGGCAGAATACAATGAGGGATCAAATTTATACACAGGGATCCTGAACTGTCTCAAAACCCCAAGGCCAAAACTAAATCCTGAGAGAGCTGGAGATAATCTTTTATCACAGAAGCTTCAATATATAGCACAATGATATAAAATTCAAACAGTTAGAAGCTCGATCGTTGGCATTTTTAACATTTTATCATCTTGCCCAACTTCATTTATTGGTTGGTATTCATTAACATGGCCGAAGGACAAATGTTCCTGTAGGTTTCAGACCAAAACCTACATTGACCAAATCTCTTTTTATGTCCCGGAATGGTGCCTCGTGTTCCTTGATCCACCTTTCCCCTGATCTCTAGCTCTAAATATACCTTGTCAGTTTCTCCTGTTTGCTCCTGAAATACTCGGAGACTGCCATGTGACCGGAGTTTTGTTAGGTGTTGTCTTTCTAGTCCATGTATGCTCAGGAAAATGCATGCTAAGTAGGGTTGAATTACTCCACCTTCTCTACACAAATAGCATTCCAGAATTTCATGCTGAATTTTCTTGCAAGTTACTGATCTGCCAAGTTGGGTACTTGCACCAAATTACCAGTTTTTACCTCTCTTCACTAAAATGCATGGCCAGGTTCCAATTCAGGTCCAAACTGGTTGATTCAACCTGGGGACTGTTCTGGAATGTTTTCTTGCAAGTTACTGATCTTCCAGGAAGGGTATGTGCACCAAATTACCAGTTTTTCTTTCTTTGCCCAAATAATAATTTAACAAGATTATCCCTTTTTACAACAAAGGGCATGCTGCATGCTACATCATACTTGGATAATTTTTTCCCAATATCTTTATTTGTTTTTTCTAACTTTTGATCACACTGCTTTCCATTCTTTGTCTTCCTGATTTGTGCAAGTAGTTTTTGACAATGATCTCTTAGGTGAGGAATTTATTTGTCTTGTTCTAATAGGTTCTTGTTAAATTATTGTTAAATACTTGCCTGAACATGAGGTAAGAGGGGCTAATATATGCCCAAAACTACTTCCAAAGTCTGAAATGTGCCCTCAAAATCATCCATACAAAGCTTTAAGCACTGATTTTTTGTAAGTATGCAAACTGAAATGGTAAACCATCTAAACTGCTAGTCCAATCTTCTCTTCAAAGTCTGAATTTGTCAGGCTGTCTCTGAATATACCCATGCCTAGAAATGCTTACTGCTGTTTGAAAATGAAAGTGTACTCAGATTTGCCCTGTGTATTTTTACTCTCATCAAAACAAGTGTCCCATAAGAGAAGATCTCACCATAACACTCTCAAAAGTTGACCACGTGACCATGTCATTTTTGCTGTTCAAGTGAAAAAATTTCACTTGAACACCCATGCAATATGGGGGATAGAAAGTTCATTACACAAATTACGGATCCGAAAGGTGAGATATGACATTTTTAATATGTGACTTACAACTGTGAGCGCCTGAAGCCTTCTTATTGTTGGTGCCGGTGGTGAGGCAAATTTGTTGCTGCTTCATGCTGCACCATCCCCTGAATTGTAATCCAGCAAAATCTCCCAGGATAAGTATAGTTCCTCATTGGTCTTCCATTTGAATTTTCACTTAACCATATCACCTACTGCTTCAAGTTGCTTCAGAGAGGAGTTTGAATTTTTTTGGTAGGAGAAACAGATCTTTTGATCCCTTTTATCAGGGCCTATCTAGCTTCTGCCCAAGGCCTATCCAGCTTCAAAATATGGCACTGCTTGTTTTTGTTGTAGGTCTCATTGTTTAATGTGGGACCTTCATACAGTCTATATTCATTTTCTCAATATTCCTAGAAGACCCACTCTCAATATTGCTTAGCATAATACATATTGCTCAATAGTTCATATCTAAAAATTATCAAAGTTTTGGTTGCACTGTTCATCCCAATAGATTGGGTTTATAATAATTATTCTAGAAATGAGTATCATCTGACAATAGAGTCTTGGTGTGATAGTAAAATCTATTGTGGATGGGTTTGATAGTTAAAGAGAGGTGATATTTGACATCATTTTTGTTGTCCAATGATGATTTTCCTTAATTGGATGGTCTGACCCTGTATTTACAGGGGAAGATTTCGTAATTCAACTAGAAGAGGAGCAAGGAAGACTTCCTACAAAGGTGAACCCTCTTACACTTATTTATTCACTATGATGTATTATCTTGTTTTGTATTCTGTTCGAAGTATTCTCCTTATTCTGGGCTTATATTTGCATTTGATTTTAATCTCCATCAAGAATATTCTATTGTGGTCCTGGTATCATTTTTGCGGAATGAATTAAGTTCTTTGCTGGCATTCTCTCAGGTATTGTTCTGATAGGAGAAATTGGAGGAACTGCAAAGGAGGATGTTGCTGCATTTATTAAGGTATATACATATATATCCTATAAGCTGCTTCAAATTGAACAAGATATTGTGAGTTATGAACACTAGGTCTAGGTTGTATGATCTAAATTGAACACTAGGTCTAGGTTGTATGATATACCCATGATTCTAAATAGCCTGTTCCTGTGGGAAGCTGAAAAGTTCCTCCTTGTGTAATCTGTATTAACTTATTTCTTATATTGAACATAAACCAGGATGGGAAGGTTGTAGAGTGGAGAATCATGTGCCGAAGAATCAACATCGGTCTTGAAATTATCAAAGACCAGCAAACCAATTGTGTGCTGTTAAGTTCCACTGGAGGACAACTTACATTGCTGAGGGTAGAAAAAATATTCTTTGCCATTTTGATTTTTTCAAATGCATTTGAAGAATGAAAAGCCATGAGAAGAAATTCCAAATGAAATAGGGATGTCTCCTTCTAACATCTCCCTGACTTGCTCAACAGGACGAACCCATCATAGTCACCATACCAATGCTACATCCTCAGTTCGATCATGAAGAGATGCTACAGGTAACTTATTTCTTATATTAAACATCAACCAATATGGGAAGGTTGTAGAGTGGAGAATCATGTGCCGAAGAATCAACATCAGTCTTGAAATTAGCAAATACTAGCAAACCAATTGTGTGCTGTTAAGTTCCACTGGAGGACAACTTACATTGCTGAGGGTAGAAAAAATATTCTCTGCCATTTTGATTTTTTCAAATGCATTTGAAGAATGAAAAGCCATGAGAATAAATTCCAAATGAAATAGGGATGTCTCTTTCTAACATCTCCCTGACTTGCTCAACAAGACGAACCCATCATAGTCACCATACCAATGCTGCATCCTCAGTTCGATCATGAAGAGATGCTACAGGAGTCATTCATCCAACCGATTGGCACACATAAAACTGTCTTTTAGAGTTGCCACCATAGGAAATCACTACATGATATGCTCAGAATATGCCCAGATTTGGAGACAAGTCTTCTTAGTGCTGTCTTTATGCCCAGATCATGGAAATTTACTGCCACTTGGAGGTGAACATATGCACAGGTCTGATAGGCTGGGTGTTTTATGCAAAACTATGGTCAGAAATTACTCTCCAGGTCTTGAAAAATACCCTCGATGCTGTTGCCAGCAAACAGTATTGCCAAAACAAGTTCTGGAAAATGAGGAAATGACCTGTGTATTCCTCATCAAAACCCTTAACAGCGCCCATAAATTCTGAACTCAATGGTTAGCATACCCAAAGTATAGTATAGTGAGGAGTCTGTTGATGAACGATTAATTACAGCCTCTCCTAACGTAATTGTAGGAATAGGCTCAGATACTTGCTCCTCTCTTTAATCTATGAGAGAGACCGAATTGGCAGTGAAGCTTGTCATATACGGCTTCTTCATGTTCTAAGCCTAATCATGATCTCACTGTAATATAGCATCCTACTTAACCATCATGGTTATTCACATAAGTAATTATACTACTATTGACTCGTATGTAATAGTAATTATTATGTACTTTATTCAAAGCAGAACACATACGTATTAGTAACACTGTAAGATCACTTCTTGTATAAGCTCTTCTCTTACTAGTATTTATTATACAAAAGAGCTATGATTAATGTATAGGGATTGAACCTATAAGCTCAACTATGTGATTAAGGGAAGTAATACCATTGAGTTAACCAAATAACTAGAGAACTAGTATCGACATGAAAATTATTAAAAAAAAAAAAAAATTAACTACCGTCGCTTAACCGATGGCTAAAACTGTTTCTTTACCGATGCTCACAGTTGCTAGCCTTCGCTTAACCGACGGCATGAAGGATATTTAAAAAAAAATAAAAAATTACCGTCGCTTATCCGACGGCCATTCTGTCATTTAACCGACGGAATGAAGGTTATTTTCTTTAAAAAATTTCACTACCATCGAAGAAATGTTGTCGCTTAACCGATGCTTTACATTTAACAGATGGTAAAATGAGGTGTCGCTTAACCGACGGATTGGAAAGATGTCGGATAACCGACGCTAGGCCACCGACGCTTAAAAAAAATCATAGTGTTGTACATGCGACAGGAAAG
This sequence comes from Pseudotsuga menziesii, assembly GCA_001517045.1. Taxonomy (NCBI): domain Eukaryota; kingdom Viridiplantae; phylum Streptophyta; class Pinopsida; order Pinales; family Pinaceae; genus Pseudotsuga; species Pseudotsuga menziesii. Next base: position 268,140 of record LPNX011190914.1, on the reverse strand, counting down.
TGTCGAACATCCGACAATACTGCCGTTGGATTTTTGGTCGAAATGTAGTAGTGCCATAGAAAGAGTCGAACCCATGCTCGTGGTACACCAATCACCTGGTGCTGAATGGCCTCATGCAAGTCCTCGACTTGTGCCATGGGTACCTTGTGTGTCAAGCAATCAAAGTTCGTGTGAATGCTTTGGAGCGTCCTCTCTGCATCCACACCCATGATATCATCTTTTATTCCTCTCTGTCAATGATGAGGGAAGCCTTCTAGCCTTCATGGTCCTACATCTGCATATACATGACAGATTGTCACTGTGTGTCGTCACCCCAAAAAATATGTCTTTTGAGTCAATATATAAAAAAAAAACACAAAAAAATTAAATAATTCAAAACTAAAAAAGTGGGTTTGGGATTCTTTACCTATGTCACCATAAGCTGCTTCTGGTGGTAGTGGCATATCTGGATCTTCGTGGAAGTCTATCCTTGCATAGAAGGTAGTTGTCTATGGTGACGATCTGTCTCCACCACCATGGAAAGAAGCTTTCTGGGTAGGGGTTATCCACCCTACCTCTGCCCAGTCTGCACATGACATTCACCTAGCGTCGTTGGGCTGGATCCCAAACTCCATGTGGAGCAATGTCCACCCTAAGGCTTAGCTCTAGCACCTGCTCAAAGAAAGACGTGCTCAGTATACTGCTGAACCCAAAGTTTCCCACCCTACCCATTTTTCAGTCACTGAGTTGATGTTTCATGTTGCTCAATAACGTCGTACTCTAGTCATACACTATAGGTTGCATACACTCTACCACATAGAAAATCATTGGTCACAAGTCCTGGTGGAGTGAATCCAACCCTGCAATCCTACCTAGTGACAAAAGTATGGCCTTTAGCCCTAGAATATGGATAGAGTTTTTTGGGATTTGACTGCTATCCTTTTTCATCTCCAGAAAGCAGTACACATCTATGTACTCATCTATGGTTAGCCCGCCTCCTAGCCCACAAGATTGGAGGTTCACCATCTCTCCTCGTCGGGACCAACCAGTGATAAAATATATGTCCTTAACCTCAATGCTGAGAGACATCCCATATATATGAAATGTCTCAAATTATGGATCCCAATAGTCCACCGGTAGTTGGAGTAGTCTTGGTTTGGCCCTCAGGCTGCCAAGACACCAAAACTTGTATAAGCCAAATGCCCATAATGCTTGTTGGGCCATGATATCACCTTGCACAGCTTCCTCCACATCACCATGCTCTCTTTCCCTCCACTCTAGCACCATCTTTCAAAAAAAACCAAAGTTTTGATCATTTTTTTCCTTTGAAAACCTTGTCTGCGGCCCTATACGTGACTGTTCTCAAAACAACCACATATGTGCATGAATTTCAGTTCATTTTCCGCATATGGCGAGCCCTATTGGGTCGAAATGCACATTTTGGAATGCCTCAAAAAATAAAATAGACCATGAAAATTCAAAAAAAATGCATGAAAATGAAAGAGGAGGGCATGAGAATCTACCTGGATCAAACGGGGAGAGATTGCGCTGGACGATGCTCCCAAAATTCACTTCTAAAGTTATGAGCTCAAATGCACTCTGTTGGGTAAAATTTCAAATGATATGAAATTTTTTAAGTATTTTACTATTTATAGAGAATTTTTGAAACTTTTACCCACTTTCTATAGTTTTTGACCATTTTGGACCATTTGAACTAATTTGATGTTGTAGGAGTCCATTTTCAGTGCGGTTTGACCGTGGCTTTGATCGGTTCATTCCTATTGCAGGTATTATGTCTAAACTGGCATATAGGTTAGGTTTCACATCCATATTAACTTTGCATAACTTTATGACCGTTTCATTTTAACTTTAGGTACGAACCCATTCTATCATGTCACGGAACCTTCTTGCTTCTTTTAGAAGTGACATGTTGTGAACGATAGATATTTACCATACATGGGTACCCTAGTTAGATCCTGTTTTGCAATTGGTTCCCATGCCGACATTTCTCCTTTAAGGTGTCAGAGTCCTTTGTATAGTACCACCATGACTTGAGCAAGAGCTTCATACTCCTCTTGACCTGTATGCTGGCATTTTCCCTAGGACTCCCTTGTATATGTCAAGTTGTAATTGCATTATCATGAGTTTTTCTTGCCTTATTGAGCCTTATGCCGGCTTCCTTGACTTTGATTATCAGCCATATAGCCTGCGATTGTCTCATGTCTAGAAAATCAATGAATTTTTATATATCTTTTGCAGCTTGATTCCCCATTTTTTACCGAGAGGGGACTTTCCCCTAAGTGTCATTATCTTGCACATGTTCCCCATCATTGAGCATTGGTATGTTCCACTTCTTGGAACTAATTTGTTTTCCCCTTGACACTTGTCTCCTCCTAGATTTTTAACTATAAATCACTTTTATTCTTTTTCAATATTTTCAAAATATCTGAAAAAAGTTCCAAAAAAAAAAAAAAGGCCAAAAAGCCAAAAAGGAAAAGATGTTATCTTTGGCAGTAGTCGAGTCGTGTCACCTTCGGACAAAGCACTGTATATCACATCCATTGGTTGGGTTAGCATCTTGAATTTAGGAGTTGTACACATATCTCTGAGTTTGTCTCCACCGACTGGTTAAGATTCCAGTCCCTATGGAGCCTCTTTTGATGCCTCATGTGTCACAGAGATGTCCCAGTTTTGTATATCGAGTCTATGCTGCCTACATTCAGTCAGCATTCACCTTTATTCTCTTCTTTGAAGGAAGTTGAATCTTGAGTCGGACATTCCTCAATTGTCTTGACTTTGAATGTTGGCCATTCCTGGCACTATTACTAGTTTGTGCACATCTTGTTCGAGTCCTTCCACATTATACAACGTTGTTGATTACCTCATGTTGGTTGATGGGGGATGCCTTAATGTCCTCCTTCCAACAGATTCCATCCCATCGAAGTCAGATCATTTATTCTAGGATAGGAGTCTAGAGTCATTTGAGTGCCTTGAGACTTACAGTCATCAGTGGTAGCTTCTCTTACCATCAACAATTTTTGGAATACATCAATGTCCCCTGATCTATGGATTTTCCAAGTGTTTGACTACAACACATTTATTCACACTTGTTAGATTGCACTCTAGTACCTTGACTCCCGTTTTTATTATCGGTGGGTGATCTCGCATCTGTTAATGCTATACATCAATGACTGGTAATCAGACGATGGAATAGTATGTTCAACCTTGACAGCTCTATTCACATAGTAGGACATGTACTCATAGCGGTTTGTGTAGAATACTTTCCAGATTGGTGGCATTTCATATATGCTACCTCCTTGATTGTTCTAGTGTTCATGAGATTTCAGCTCTCGTGAGTTGATTCTAGTCTATGTCAAATATCTTCAGCCAATATGGAGATCTTGATCCATTCTATATCTTCAGTTTTCATGGAGATATTGGTCCTTTGTATATATTCATCATTGATATTTTGATTTATTATATATTGTACGTGGCGATGACCACACATGTCACATTTTGTATATCATGCCTATTCATGGCCATGTACTCTTATGTATCTGGGACTGCTATATGTATTTGCAGTCATAAGCAGAGATTGATTATTGTACTATACTATTGGATGGCTGGTTATTCCACCTAGTTCTTCATCACTCCACTTCTGGGATGGATTTATAATGTATTTCAGCCATCATGTTACCCCTCTGACCTCACACATTAGGGGGCATCTGTTACAGAGTATTTTACTACACATGGGTGATCACAATTTTATGGCCTTCCATGTCCCTCTACAGATTCTTTGGACCCTATGGACTATTTTTGTACCTTTGATTTTTCCAAGATCATCCCTAAAAACACCCATTATTTTCTCTACGTGACTTTTAATCCCTTTCTTATGTATATACACATATATTACCCTTAAACCCACCTACATTGGGATGTGTACAAAACGCCAAATATTTTTTGAGTTTTCCTTGATGTGGATCCAAGTCACTTGTCTCTTGGCCTTCCATATATCTCAAGATCACTCAGATTTGACCTTCCATTACCCGATTGAAGCACTATATAAGGAACCCTTCGGATACATTGAAGAAGGGGAATTGAAGAGCAAGAAAACTATAGTCCATTGTAGCCATAGCTTGCTTGTACTTGAGTCTGCATCCCTTTTGTCCCTTGGAGCACTTTGTGTTCTTCCCAAGCTTGCCTTTGCTTGTGAGCTTGCTATCAAGAGATGGAGGATTGAGGTGGTGGAGGACTCAGTTTCTCCAGTTCACAGACGTGCCAATAGAGGTTGTCACTTATGTAATCTCTGATTTACTTAATAGAAATATCTTTTCCTGTCCAATGATATGCATTTAAATGAATGTTGAATTGATGGATGTGTTTCATTTATTATGTATCATTGTTTATATATGCTAGAGTAGGCCTAACACTATATCATATAGAATGCTTTCCTTGTTTACTGTTGTTGAGAGTAAATTGCTAAAGCAAGCAGGATTGAAAAAATCTCATTGGGGATCTACTACAACCGTCTGGAATAAGGTATGTTTCAAGATCCTTTAGTGTTATATGTTGTATTTCTCTTGCATATTGGGAAGGGGTTGATTTATGCGGTTTCTTTGTCTGTTGTGGTATACCCCAATCCATAGGAAGTTTTCTCCATAACAGTAAGTTATTTATTTTCTTACATACTTCATTGTTTATTAACATGTTCTTACTATCATATACATGATTCTAATATGACTTTGATAATGGATAAAGGGATGGAGTGGCAGGACTAGTTTCACTTGTAACCACCTGAGAGGTAACAGTTTCTACTTGCCACAACTCAATTACTTTGTTCTGTCGAACTAATGCATTATTGTCCCGTTTGAGTGCATGTGCACTTGGTGACGAAAAACTTGTCTATAAATCTTAACGGGAAGTGTTCATCATTTTGGTCCCTCACACTCGCATTTGCAGCTCTATCCTAGTGACATTCACTGGTTGTTATTATTATTATTTACAGACTTTATGATAGTGATGGGGTCACTACCGCACCTATTACTTGTGTGGCACAGAATTGTTATTTATGGGACACTTATTTATCATGGTGTAAATGCTCACGACTTCACTATGCCCTATCAAAATCTTACTATGGTGTAAATGTGTATGACATGCTCATACCCTATTATATTTTTACTATATGGTTTGAATAGTTGGAAAAATTAATATTCTTATAAAACCCTTGGTTTAAACGCTAAATCGAATATTTCATATAGCATGGACTTAGGGCTTAATTCCTGAGTTTATTCAATGCATGAAATGGTTTAAGCCTTTGTGTTGATTTGGGTGGCAAGTGTTAATATAGTCAAAGGATTATATGATTATGGGTATAGTGTGCATTAATGGTGGTGGTATTAATGCGCCTTCGAAGATGGGGTGATCAAGCATAAGGATTGGCCAAAGCGATAGTTTGGCATTTTGCATCATTCATGCTTGCTCTCTGCTCCTGGTCGGTGTGAAGGAAGGTGACTGTGATGGCTTAGAAGAAAGGTATGTGGGTTTCCTGTTTCATTAGCATCATTGTTGATTTGTAAATGGATACTATGCATACTTCTCACATATTGGCTATGCTCTATTGTAGGTTTGCAGGGATGGCAATAAAAGGCATGGGTCGTAGCTCGTGGGAAATACTTTGGGAAAAGCCACACCCCTTCAGTAAGCCTATTGTACAAGTATTTACTTGTCCCCTCTTGTATTCGTGGTTATGACTGGGTTGTTACTCGTAGTTGGTTGGATTTGCTTTATTCTGGTTCCAATGGATGTGTTTTGGGTTATAGGTTTGACTGTAACTTACATGAGCTCTGTGTTTTGTAAAATTCGACAAGCTTGGGGTTTTGTTTGTTGAGGGTTTTGATTGCCTTCGGGCCTGAGCTTGAAATGTATGGGATGTATTTAAATGGTGAATATGGGAAGTGAAGGGAGCCTAGGTAATTCCTTGACAAGATCTGTGTATTTTGTAATTATTGTTTTGGTTGTGTTACTGGAAAAGGGAAGCACCATTGCTTGCAATGGTGCAAGGCCGGAAGTGATCGACTGTGTAAAATATTTAATTGTTTTATAAAGACTATGTTTAAATGTATAAGTTACGTTGATTTTCTATGGTTGTTATTTGTGCACTATGTGGATTTTTCATTCATGGTTTGCATTGGTTGTATGGTAAAAAGGGTGACAATGTTATGGCTTGGGGCCATGCCATATGGCATTGGAGTTTTCCGCCCTCATAGTTGTGATAGCGTCTTTACTGTTTATGATTTTGTTTGTGTAATATGATATGGGGGTTCACTATGGTGTAACCCTGGGACTAGCAATCATCGTTGTTGCGAAAAGTTGACAAGGTTGAATATTTGGAATTGTTGATTATTATATGAGTTGGATGTGTAAAAGTTTGAGGCCATAGATTACAATGTGTATACTTTTATTCGGGTCTTTCAACCACTTTGTATAGAGTTTATGTTTTATTGGAAGTCGGTGTATCAATAAAATAGGGTGGCTTTGTAATATATTAAGAGAGCCTACAGGATTCGATCTTGGCTCATTTACTATGATGAGGGTTTATATTTAAAGGGCTTGCGATTTGGTGCTTAAACGCCTAGAGGAGTCGATCATGCGACCTTTGTGTAATTATGTTTGTTTAAAATGAATACTGTGAATGATATTATGTTTGTTTTTAGATGATTATTGTAAAGTAAACTATGTTTGTCTTAAATTATTAATGTAAATGATATTATGTTGGATTTTGTTTATGGTCTGCGATTTATATTACGATTCATTTGTTATTTAAGGGTTTCATTTGATAAATCCACGAGGGTTTGTTTAAATGGATAATTGGTTTACTGTATTATGATATTATGGATATAGTTGGTAGTAATAAATTATGAACCATTATATGGTCTTAATACTTGGTCTGTATCTTTGATTTATGATAATATTTGATTTAATGAAGAATGATAATGATTAAAGAGACCCTTAGAGGTCTTGGTTGAGTTTTATCTTAGCTTTAGTATTTGAAGTTATGATTATTCTTATATATGTTTATAGTGTTGCTAATTTAGAATTACATTTCTATTTTATACCTGATATAATATATATATATAATGTAGTTATTAGGTTCTATTTATTATATTTAGTTAATGGTAATTTATATTAAGGTTTTAATTGAAGTTTAAATCTGAACTAGTCTTTTACTCCTAAACATAGCTATGTTAACAATATGAAATCTGTCAGTAGTGTAAATTAGTAAATGAACAACTAAGTACTTATTAGAAATAATTCCTAGGTTGTAGGAAAACAAGGTTTAAGTTGTAAAAGACAAAGAAGAAGTAAAATTGCAAGAACAAAACCCTTGATAAATTGTTGAATAGGAATTAAATTACAACCTAGGGTTTATAATGAAAATGTAAACCCTAAAAGAATTTGACAAGGAAAAAAGGTGCATAGGGTTAGAAAATATAATATAATTACTTGCGTAATATAGCTAGCCCTTATTCTAGAAAATGAAATAGGAAGCCAAGAACCTCATACCTGAAAATTGAAGCTATTATAATGGCTAAAACTCGCACACTCAATTACCCAACATTAACATTTCATAGGAAGATATGACCTCTATATATATGATTGAATCACTTGGGAACTACCACATTCGACCCAACCATGAACTGGAATTGTTCCTGGTTTCAATCTGGATCCCCCAGAGTTGGTTCCAACATGCAAGTAGCTTAGAGCTCATAAGGTAAGGCTACCCTAACTAGTATATCAGGTCGGGATCAGTTCTCCTTTTTCCTCTTAGGAAAATGTTCTCCATGACCTCTCTTGAGAATAATCGAGAAGAATAATGATTCCCAAAAATATGGAAGAGATATCCAAGCCTCTCTTTGGCTTGGGACATTATAGACAGACTTTTCAGTCAAAGGGGTAGTTAAATCAAGAATCATTTGATTTCTTGATTTAACCCTTTTTATTTAATTTAGGTAGTTTTAGTATTTCAACTTAGGAACTTTTAACTAGTTTCTAATTGAATTTTCCTAGGTTTTATAATATTTATTTTTCTCTTAGTAATAATAATAGTGGATGGAAATTTTTCTTCTTTCTTACATTATTAATATTATTACTATGTGTACTCTTTATACATGCTTTGTATAAAATATATAATAATATATTAGTTGTTAACATTTGTCTTAGGGTATCATGTATTGTGATCCCTAGAATTACGACACTTTCTTCATTAAATTCATTAGGTAGATGGTTAGGTATAGTAGGATAGGAAACTCTAAACATCCTTGCATGTTGGATTCCCTCGTATAACGTGGTAGCTCTTCAGTACTTGATGGGAATACATAAATTCAAAATTTTATTTAATCACTTATAAATAAGTCAGATGAGATCAATATTTTTCTCGAGACATTTTCACTCAGGAATCATTCATTCTTTTCAGTAACTTCTAGCGCTTTCTAGAGCCCATACTCAACGCTAAAAACATGGAGTTACAAACTTAGTGCAATTCCAAAGCTCTTCGCTCAACACTAATGCTAGTATGTACTTGTAGGATACACCTAGGGATACAATGGCTAAGGATCCGATGTTTCAAAGCTTATGCTCAACATTAACATGGAAGGATTCACTGGATTATAACCAACACTTGCAAATTATCTTTTCATGTGTTCCAGAGCTTCACGCTCAACAAAAATGTCTCAAAACTCATGCACTCCAGAGCTTCTCGCTAACACAAATATAAGTAATCATGTGCTCCAAATATTCTTGCTCAACACAAAACATCTCATCAATCATGTGCTTCAAGGTCCATTCCCAACACAAGCAGATATATATATATATATATATATATCATATGCAATTGGCTTACTCCCAACATATCAAACAAATCATCATGTTCATATGCACTGTGGTCTTTGTCCCAGTACATCAAAATAAAACATCAAGGTAAGATAATAATCAATGGGGCTCATTCCCATAAGTGTTAGGTCCAAAATTTTGGATATGACATCCCTCCCCGCTTAGAACAACACCGTTCCTAGTGTTCTAGGGACTCGAAATGAAATCAAGAAACAAGTTGGGGTAATCCTTTGTCATGGTGGCTTCATTCTCCCAAGTAGCCTCATCATCTTCGAAGTGATTCCATTGCACTTTCAACTAGACTACAGTACACTTCTTGATATGCACCTCTCTCTTGTCCAATATATGAATAGGTTTAGGGGCAAACTCCCCTTCAGGTTCCACCTGTAACAAGGACAAATCAATCAAATGTTTAGTATCATAGACATATTTCTTGAATAATGATGCATGGAAAACATTATGGAATCTTATGTGCATAGGTAAATCTAGTTCATATGCCACTAGCCCTCTCTTGGCTAGTATTTCAAAGGGTCCACAAAACCTAGGTGCTAACTTATCGCACCTTCTGAAGCTCAACGAGCTCTGTTTTTCTTTTACTTTCAAGTAGACATGCTCGCCTATTTGATAATCTTTATCTTTTCTTTTCTTATCCTCATCTCTTTTATGGCGATCTTATGCTTATTTAAGGTTCACCTAGACTTTAGTAACCAATTGTTCCAAGTCCTTCAATAAATCAGGACCTAACATGAGTCAATCCACTAGACTATCCCAAGTAACCGGCGTTCTACACTTCCATCCATAGAGTACCTCAAAGGGACTCATCTTGGCGGAAGTATGGTAACTATTGTTATATGCAAACTATGCAAGATGCAGGTAGTATTCCCATTTGGTGGGGTTGTTCATGGAATACATCCTAAGCATGTCCTCAACAATCTGGTTTACCCTTTCTATCTGCTCGTCTTTTTGCAGGTGATAATAAGTACTAAAGTTCAACTACGTCTCTAATCCGTAGAATAAAGATATCCAAAAGTTTTTGATAAAATTTGTATGTCAATCCGAGATGATTTCCTTGGGTATCCTATGTAATCTAAATATCTTCTTGATAGAGATATCAACAATGTGTACTGCCTTGTAGGTCGACTTCACTGGAATGAAGTGTGCTGCTTGTGACAATTTTTAACTACTAGAAACATAGAATCATTTTGTTTCTTACAATTCGGTAGACCAGTGATAAAATCCATACTAATGACCTCCCACATCCATTCCGAAATGGGTAGTGGCTGGAGCAATCTCGAAGGATGTTGACGCTTAGCATTGACCAGCTTCCTGGCATTTCATGATAAACAATGCAATGTCGGCCTTTAACTTAGGTCAGAAAATGCATATCTTAATGACGGATATCATCTTTTGATATCTCGGATGCCCCGAGTAGGGTGTGCAATGAAATTCTGTGAGGATTCTGGACCGAATGTCCCCTCCTTTTGGAATGTACAATCTCTCTTTGGACCATAGTAGTCCTGTTTCGTCTACCTTGTACTCTTTTTGTTGTTGAAACAACCTGTCCTATTGGAATTTCATGAGGATTTCTACATAGAAAGGGTCAACTCTGTTGGTCATTCTAATCCTATCATGAAAATCCAAATCGTCTTGACTTAAAGTCCCCTCATATATCATATGAGTTCATTGACTCAAATAATCAACAATCTTGTTCTCTTTTCCTTTAATATGCTTTAGCTCGAAATGGTACTCGATAAGGAAATCCAACCATCTAGATTTCCTAGCATTCAAATTTGGTTGCTCGAATAAATACTTCAGACTCATAGTCTGTCTTCAGAAGGAATTACCTTCCCATGATCTAGTGCCTCCACCATGAGGTAGTGCCTCCACATATTCAATGCTTGAATGATGGTATATAACTCAATATAATGCATGGGGTAGTTCTGCTCATGTTATTTTAACTTTCATTATTCATAACAGATCACATAATCATTCTGCAAGAGGACTCCTTCAAGTCCTTCCTTCCTTGCATCCGTGTAAACAACGAAATCCCCATTGGGATATGTAATTCGTAGTATCAGTGTGGTCGTCAAAAGTTTCTTAAGCTTTTGAAAAATTTCCTTGCACTTCGTCATCCATAAGAACTTATTTTCCTTCTTCTGGAAAGTGGTCATGGGACAAGATATTCTTGAGAAGTTCTTAATGAAGTTTCGATAATATTCGGATAATCCCAAAAATGACCTAATGTCGGTGACACTAATAGGGGTAGGCTAGTATTCTGTGACTCTAATATTTTCCAGGTCCACAACTATCCTTGTCTTGAAGATAATGTGACCCAAGTACTATATTTATGGTTTGTAAAAATCACATTTACTAAACTTGGAAAAGACTTTGTTGTTCTCGTAATACTTGTGTCACTATGTGGAGGTGTTCCTCGTGTTCGTCTTAACTCTTAGAGTAAACTAGGATTTTGTCTATAAATACCAAAACAAATTTATCCAAATATTTATTGAATATATTGTTCATCATACACATAACGTTCAAGGGTACATTGGTCAACTCGAACGGCATTACTACAAACTCGTAGTGCCCGTACCTTGTACGAAAGACGGTTTTGTGAATATCCTCATCGCGAATCCGTACCTGATGGTATCCAGATTGTAGGTCGATATTTGAAAATATCTTGGCTCCTCCTACTTGATCGAACAATTCATCTATCCTAAGGAGTGGGTATCGGTTCTTGATAGTCATTTTCATAAGTTGATGGTAATCGATGCACATCTGCATCGTACCATCCTTCTTCTTTACGAAAAGTATCGGTGCTCCCCAAGGGGACATACTTGGTCAGATATATCCTTTTTCTATCAACTCTTGCAATTGCAGTTTGAGTTCCACCAACTTTGGTGCACTCATGCGGTAAGGAGATTTTGAAGCCAGAACTGATCCTGGTGTCAGTTCTATGGAAAAGTCTAGATCTTTCTTTGGAGGTAATCTAGGGATTTCCTAAGGGAATACGTCCTTGAATTCTACAAGAACAGGGAAATCCTATATACTTTCTTATCTCTCAGCCTCTAAGTCTTGGATATTTATTGCAAACAACTTGCAGCGTTTTCTAATGCACTTCTTTTCTTGTAAGGAAGATATCTTCCTTACAAGAAACTTTCTTTGGTACGCGATGAATCTTCACTTGATTCCCTTGGCTATTTGTACATAAGATTGACTTATGTAATAAATTGAGCATGACATGGTGTTTTTCAAACCAGTCCGTGCAGATAATTATATCATATGATCCTAAAAGGTAGGATGTTAAGGTTTAATTTTGTAGGATAACCATTCAAGTTTACCTCACAATCTTTACTATTTCCAAAATTTTTTGTTTAGCACCTATGGCTAATTGTACCAGCCAAGGTTTATCATGTTTTTCTTTACCTAGTTTACATACATCAACAATTTTAAGCGATACATAGCTCGAAAAAGCACCGGGTTCAATTAGTATTGAAATAGAAGTGTTCAAGATCTTACCTTCTATCTCAACCATGGTATCCTGATGGTCTGTCTGCCGGCCATCCAAGGCTGCATAAATCTGCAGTGTTCCAGTTATGTCCTCTACTGTGGGCCCTTCTTGTAAGTTATGCAAGACCCCATTGTTCTTGTTTTTACAATCTCGGGCATAATGAGGCCCTCTAAATTTCTAGAGTTTGATATTTAGTGGGGTAGCATTGGCTCCCCCAGATACTACTAGCTTGTTAACATTTGGAGCTGGTACATATGGCTTTGAACCTGATTTGTTGAAGTTCTTGTTTGCTGGAAAGACGTTGTTCTATTTCTTGTACAAGGGTGGGTTAAAACCTGGTTTGCGGTAGTCAGAGAAGTTCTTGGACTTGTCTATGTTTTTGTTCATGTTCTCTTGCCTTAGTTGTCCATTCTCATAGCAAAGCCTAGATTTGCGCAATGTAGTGTCCAAGGTTTTAGGCATGTCAAAATCAATATTTTCCCGAAATTTGGGAGGAATAAATCCTAAAAAATGTTGGATATTTACCTTTTCATCGTTGATGTATGGTACATAATGTAACAGATCTAGAAACCTGTTAATAAAAGAATCCATAGTCATGGGATCCCATATGAAACTCATGAAACTCTTTCACCTTTCTCTCAAACAATATTTCTGACATATATTTTTCTTGGACGATCTTGTGGAATTTGCTCCAATGTACTTCTCTTACCTCATCTTTCTTGGTATGTTTCAAGTCTCTCCACCATCTCGCTTCTTTTCCATTTATATTATAAATTCCCATTCAAGCCTTCATTTCACTAGAGTAGTTATGAGCTAAAAAATATTTGCTCATACTCAACATCCATTCTTTAGCTTTCTCCCCCATGTTCACCTCTCCTTCATAGGTTGGGGCTCTTATTGTTTTGAACTCCCCCTAGAGATTGTCGTCACTTCTTTGTTTCTTTCTACATGGAGAAAGAGAGTCCTCAGTAGAAGGATTGTGATATTATGGTACATAATGTAACAGATCTAGAAACCTGTTAATAAAAGAATCCATAGTCATGGGATCCCATATGAAACTCATGAAACTCTTTCACCTTTCTCTCAAACAATATTTCTGACATATATTTTTCTTGGACGATCTTGTGGAATTTGCTCCAATGTACTTCTCTTACCTCATCTTTCTTGGTATGTTTCAAGTCTCTCCACCATCTCGCTTCTTTTCCATTTATATTATAAATTCCCATTCAAGCCTTCATTTCACTAGAGTAGTTATGAGCTAAAAAATATTTGCTCATACTCAACATCCATTCTTTAGCTTTCTCCCCCATGTTCACCTCTCCTTCATAGGTTGGGGCTCTTATTGTTTTGAACTCCCCCTAGAGATTGTCGTCACTTCTTTGTTTCTTTCTACATGGAGAAAGAGAGTCCTCAGTAGAAGGATTGTGATATTATGGTACATAATGTAACAGATCTAGAAACCTGTTAATAAAAGAATCCATAGTCATGGGATCCCATATGAAACTCATGAAACTCTTTCACCTTTCTCTCAAACAATATTTCTGACATATATTTTTCTTGGACGATCTTGTGGAATTTGCTCCAATGTACTTCTCTTACCTCATCTTTCTTGGTATGTTTCAAGTCTCTCCACCATCTCGCTTCTTTTCCATTTATATTATAAATTCCCATTCAAGCCTTCATTTCACTAGAGTAGTTATGAGCTAAAAAATATTTGCTCATACTCAACATCCATTCTTTAGCTTTCTCCCCCATGTTCACCTCTCCTTCATAGGTTGGGGCTCTTATTGTTTTGAACTCCCCCTAGAGATTGTCGTCACTTCTTTGTTTCTTTCTACATGGAGAAAGAGAGTCCTCAGTAGAAGGATTGTGATATTATCCTTCTAGAGGATCAAGGGTATGTTCCTCTTTTCCTTCTTGTCTTGGGATTTTGGACCATTTAGGATAAGGTTCCTTCTTAAACCTGTTTATGGAATGAGTGGGTTTCCCCTGTGGGATTCCTCTTGTCATATTTCGTAGCAATGCTTCATTTATTGCTTATTGTTCCTTTCATTCATTCAGATTGTCATTTCTAAAACTTTGCAAGTCTAATTGAAGACTTTGTATGGTTTTCATAATATCAGATATGAGTTCCACCACCAGTTCTTCTTCCTAGGTGGGCGTATTCAATTTCCCTTGCCGGATATTATCTTCTTCAGTGTTCATGATTTGAACTGTTCTGTAAAAATTCTTGAACTCACAAATTTTAATAACAGGAAAATTTATGTTCGTTAACAAAATTTAAAAGATACTTTATTTTCCTTGCAATGAATGTCTGGTACGCCCGTTAGGTCTCTTAGTGTTGAAACTGGGATCTGATACCACTTGTAATGTCCCCAAAAATTGAAAAACAAAATTATTAGGCTAGTCAAAACTACCTATGCTGGACATCATCTGAACTTTGTGCAATGTGTCGTACTCTGATAGTACTGTTGTATTGTTGTAAGCTATTCTTACATCCTGCTTCCATATTTCTAGATGAGGTTATCAATATGTTACTTACATTGTTGTGGTTTTGATTTATGTTTGTACTATGCTTAAGCATTGATGTGTAAGTTAGTTATTTTCTTATGTACTTCATTGTTTATAAACATGTGCTTACTCTCGTATACATGATTCTAACTTGACTTTGTTAATAGATAAAGGGGTGGAGTGGCAGGACTAGTTTCTGTTATAACCACCTGAGAGGTAACCGTTTCTACTTGCCACAACAGAATTACTTAGTTATGTCGAACTAATACATTATTGTCCCATTTGCCTGCATGTGCACTTGGTAAGGGAAAAATTGTCTATAAATCTTAATGAGAAATGCTGATAATTTTGGTCACTAGCGTTCGCATCTGTAGATCTATCCTAGTGACATTCACTAGTTGTTATTATTTTTATTTACGGACTTTATGATAGTGACATGGTCACTACCACACCTATTACTTGCGTGACTCAGACTTATTATTTACGAGACACTTATTTATCATCGTGTAAATGCTTATGACTTGACTATGCCCTATCAAAATATTACTATGGTGTAAATGTGTATGACTTGCTCATACCCTAGCATATTTTTACTATATGGTTTGAATAGTTGGAAAAATTAATATTCTTATAAAACCCTTGGTTTAAATGCTCCATGGCATATTTCATATGCCATGGACTTAGGGCCTAAAGCCTAAGTTTATTCGATGCATGAAATAGTTTAAGCCTTTATGTTGATTTGGGTGAAAAGTGTTAATATAGTCCAAGGAATATACCATTATGGGTCTGGTGTACATTAATGGTGGCCAGGGTGGTGGTATAAATGTGCCTTGGGTGCTGGGCTAATTAAGTTTAGGGCTTGGCTCGAGTGATAGTTTGTATTTTGCATCATTGATGCTTTCTCTCTGCTCTTGATCGGTGTGAAGGAAGGTGACTACGATGGATTAGAAGACATCATGGGGACTTCACTTAGTGAACATCTCACATAGCACGTGCGATCATGGGATATTAAAGAATACCCTTAATTTCCATAGATATTGACCCAAACTATTTTTGTTGAAACCCCCTCCCAATACTTAAAACCTCCTCCCCACCCCTTTTTATACCCCAATCCTTATAAACCACCCTACCCACCCCCACCTTAAACCCCTCATCCTCCCAATACCTGCAATATATTGGTTCAATTTTTAATAATTTTAAAACCCACAATATGAACTAACGTGATATGATATTGGTAAACAAGTGAAGCCCCCGTGGAAGACAGGTATGTGGGTGTCCTGTTTCATTAGCATCATTGTTGATTTGGAAATGGATATTATGCATACTTCTCACATCGTGGCTCTTCTCTATTGCAGGTTTATAGGGGTGGCAAGAATAGGTGTGGATCGTGACTCACGGGAAAGACTGTGGGAAAATCCATACTCCTTTGGTAAGCTTGTTGTACAAGTATTTACTTGTCGTTGGTTGGATTTTCTTGAGTCTAGTTCCAATGGATGCAGTTTGGGTTGGGGGTTTGACTATAACTTACATGAGCTCTGCATTTTGTAAAATTCAATAGGCTTGTGGTTTTGTTTGTTGAGGTTTTTTATTTCCTTTGAGACTGAGCTAGAAATGTATGGGATTTATTTAAATGGTGAATCTGGGAAGCGAAGGGAGCCTAGGTAAATCCTTGACAAGCTCTGTGTATTCTGTAATTAGTTTTTTGGTTATGTTATTGGAAAAGGGCAGCACCATTGCTTGCAATGGCGCAAAACCAGAAGTAATCGACTGTGTAAACTCTTTAATGGTTTTATAAATATTGTGTTGAAATGTATAAGCTACGTCGATTTTCTATGGTTGTTATTTGTGGATTGTGTGGATTTCACATTCATGGTTTGCATTGGTTGTATGGATAAAAAGGGTGACAATGTTATGGCTTTGGGCCATGCCATATGGCATTGGTGTTTCTCACCCTCGTAGCCGTGATAGCGTATTTACTATTTATGATTTGTTTGTGCAATATGATATGGGGGTTGTCTGTGGTGTAACCCTGTGACTAGCAATCGTCATTGTTGGTAAATTTTGACAGGGTTGAATATTTGAAATTGTTGATTATTATATGAGTTGGATGTGTAAAATGATGAGGCCATATATTATGGCATGCATATTTTTATTCGGGTCTTTCGACTAATGTGAAGAGAGTTTATGTTTTATTGGAAACCGATGTATAAATAAAATAACATGTCTTTGTAATATATTAATAGACCCTATAGGATTTGATCATGGGTCATTTATTGTGATGAGGGTTTATATTTAAAGGGTTTGGGATTTGGGGGTTAAACATCCCCAAGAGTCGATCATGCAACCTTCATGTAATTATGTTTGTTTAAAATGAATACTGTGAATGATATTATGTTTGCTTTTAGATGATTAATGTAAAGGAAATTATGTTTTTCTTAAATGATTAATGTAAATGATATTATGTTGGATTTTGTTTATGTAGGGACTTTTGTTTATGTCCTATGATTTATATTATGATTCAATTGTTATATAAGGGTTTGATTTGTTAAATTCGTGAGGGTCTATTTAGGTGGATAAATGGTTTACTGTATTATGATACTATGGATATAGTTGGTACTAATAAATCATGAACCATTAGATGGTCTCGATACTTGGTCTGTAGCTTTGATTTAATATAATATTTGGTTTAATGAAGAACAATAATGTTTAAATAGACCTTTAGAGGTCTTGGTTGATTTTTATCTTAGCTTTACTATTTGAAGTTATGATTATTCTTAGTATTATGTTCTATTTATTATATTTAGTTAATTGTAACTTATATCTAGGTTTTATTTGATGCTTAAATCTGAACTAGTCTTTTACTCCTAAACATAGCTTTGCTGACAATATGAAATATGTCAGTAGAGTACATTAGTAAATGAATAGCTAAGTACTTATTATAAATAATTCCTAGGTTGTAGGAAAAAAAGGTTTAAGCTGTAAAAGACAAAGTAGAAGTAAAATTGCAAGAACAAAACCCTTGATAAATTATTGAACATGAATTAAATTACAGCCTAAATTTTATAATGAAAATGTAAACCCTAAAACAATTTGACAGGGAAAAAAAGGTATATAGGGTTAGAAAATATAATATAAATGCTTTCATAATCTATCCATCCCTTATTCTAGAAAATGAAATA
Organism: Pseudotsuga menziesii; assembly: GCA_001517045.1. NCBI lineage: Eukaryota > Viridiplantae > Streptophyta > Pinopsida > Pinales > Pinaceae > Pseudotsuga > Pseudotsuga menziesii. The sequence continues at coordinate 250,071 of LPNX011190914.1, read as the reverse complement.
GGAGCCAAGAAACTCATACTTGAAAATTGAAGCTCTTCTAATGTCTAAAACCTGAACACTCAATTACCTAAGATTAACATTTCATAGGCACATATGACCTCTATATAGATGACCTAATCACTTGGGAACTACCACATTCCACCCAACCATGACCCAAAATCATTCCTGGTTTCAATCTGGATCCCCCTGATTTGGTTCCAACATGAAAGTAGCTTAGAACTCTTAAGGTAAGGCTTCCCTAACTGGTATACCAGGTCTGGATCAGTTCTCCTTTTTCCTCCTAGGAAAATGTTCTCCAAGAACTCTCTTCAGAGTAATCAGGAATAATAATGACTTCCAAAAAGATGGAAGAGATCCCCAAGCCTCTCTTTGTCTTGGGACTTTATAGACATACTTTTCAGTCTAAGGGGCAATTAAATCAAGAATCATTTGATTTCTTGATTTAACACTTTTTATTTAATTTAGGTACATTTAATATTTAAACTTAGAAACTTTTAACTAGTTCCTAATTGAAATTTCTTAGCTATTATAATTTTTAATTTTCTCTTAGTAATAATAACAGTAGATGGAACTTTTAATTCTTTCTTACATTATTAATATTATTACTATGTGTACTCTTTGTACATGCTCTGTATAAAATATATAATAATATATTATTTTTAATCATTTGTCTTAGGGTATCACATATTGTGATCCCTAGACTTACAACACTTTATTCATTAAGGTCATCAGATAGATGGTTAGGTCTCCTAGGATAGGAAACTCTAAACATCCTTACATGTTGGTTTCCCTCATATAACATGGTATTTCTTCAGTACTTGATGAGAATACAGAAATTCAAAATTTCATTTAATCACTTATAAATAAGTTAGATGAGATCAATATTTTTCTCGAGTCATTTTCAATCGGGAATCATCAATTCGTTTCAGTAAATCCTAGCGCTTTCCAGATCCTATACTCAATGCTAAAAATAGGGAGTTACAAAGTTAGTGCAATTCTAGAGCTCTTCGCTCAACACTAATGCTAGGATGTACTTGTAGGATACACCTAGGGATACAATGACCAAGGATTTGATGTTCCAGAGATTATGCTCAACATCAACATGGAAGAATCTAGGGCTTATGCCCAACACTTCCAAATTATCTTTTCATGTGTTCTAGAGCTTTACGCTCAACACAAATGTCTCAAAACAGATGTTCTCCATAGCTTCCTGCTCAACACAAATATAAGTACTCATGTTCTCCAGAGCTTCTTGCTCAACACAAAACATGAATTTACCCATGTGCTCGAGAGCTCCTTTCTCAACACAAAATATATCATCAATCATGTGCTTCAGGGTCCATGCCCAACACAAGCACACACACACACACACATATGCAATTCGCTGACACCCAGTATATCAAACAAATCATCATGTTCATATGCAGTGTGGTATTTGACCAAATACATCAAAATAAACATCAAGGTAACATCATAATCAATGGGGATCATGCCCAGAAGTGTTAGGTCCAAAATTCGGGATATTGCATAGGGGTACAAACGTGTTTGGAATCTTCCATATAAAATCTTTTAAGCATGTCTTTGATGTACTTAGCTTGAGAGATAAATATTCCTTTGTCTGTTTGATAAACTTGTAATCCCAAGAAGAATGTTAGTTCACCCAACATTGACATTTCGAATTCCTTCTTCATTTTAGAAGCAAATTTTACCCTTAGTATTTGTAAATTGCTTCCAAATATGATGTCATCTACATAAAGAACAATAATGATCATATTTTCATCTTCTATCTTTAAGTAGAGATTACTTTCAGTGGCCCCTCTCTTAAATCCTTGTTGTTTTAAATAATTGTTTAGCCTTGAAAACCAGGTCCTTGGAGCTTGTTTGAGACCATATAGTGCATTTTTCAGCTAGAAAACATAGGCTCTATTTTCTAATAATAGGAACCTTTAGGTTGTTCAATATAAACCTCTTCTTCTATTTTTCCATTAAAAAATGTAGAGTTGACATCGATTTGATACACTTTAAAATTTTTATGGCTTGAGACTGCTAGAAACATTTTGATTGCTTCAAGTCTTTCCATAGGAGCATAATTTTCTTCAAAATCAATCCCTTCTACATGAGCATATGCTTTACATACCAATATTTCCTTGTTCCTTATCACTTGACCATCCTGATTGAATTTGTTCTTGAAAACCCATTTGGTCCCTATAACATTCTTATCTTTAGGTCTCGGGACAAGTTCCTAGGTCTTGTTTTTCTCAATCTGACTCTAATTCTTCATTCATGGCTTTGACCCATCATTACTTTTGTTGAATTTTGTAAAAATTTTAGGTTCCACTATTGAGAGTAGGGCTTGTTCATTAAATGATAGTTGTCTTCTTGTACTAACTCAAGCATTGTTATCACCTATGATTTGTTTCTCCGGATGATTCTTTTATATCCTTCTAGATGGAGTTTTTGTATCAGGGCTTGGAGAGTCTTCCTGTGTATCTTCATTTTCTATTATTTCTTCTTCATGATGGGTACTTTTGTCCTCTTGAAAGTCTTCCATTTCTTCATCATCTGTATTTTTAACATTGCCATGACTTCTTCCTCTTCTTGGTTTTATATCATCTACTCTAACATTTGCACTTTCTACAATTTCATGTAACCTTTTATTATAACATCTATATGCCTTCTTGGTGGATGAGTATCCTAGAAATATTCCTTCATCAGTCCTAGAGTTAAACTTTCCAAGGTTTTCCTCATTCCTTTTAATGTAACAATTACTACCAAATACTTTGAAATATTTGACTGAGGCTGGTCTTCCATACCATAGTTCATAAGGGGTCTTGTCTTTATTCACCATGAGTTTTCATCTATTAAGTCAATAGACAACTGTGTATAATGCTTCTTTCCAATATGTACCTGAAATATTTGATTCATTAAGCATTGTTCTGGAAGCTTCTTGGGATGCTCTATTTTTCCTTTCAACAACATCGTTCTATTGAGAAGTCTTTGTAGCTGAAAATTTTCTCTTAATTCCATGTGTCTCATACAAATCATTGAAATAATTTGAAGTAAACTCTCTTCCATTGTCAGATCTAAGATATTTGATTTTCATATGTGTCTCCATTTCAACCATTTCCTTGAAGATTTTGAATTTCTCAAAAGCTTGTGATTTTTCCTTCAGAAATGTCGCCCAATTCATCCTTGTTTAATCATCAATGAGAAACATGAAATAATATTATCCTTGCATTCTTTTATTTCTTGTTGGTCCACAGAGATCCATGTCCACTATTTATCAAGGATGTGAAGTCATATGTTATTTTGTTTTAAATCTGGATCTAGTTTTCTTCCCATGTTGACAATGTTTACAAATTGAGTTTATAGATTTTACAATTTTATGCAAATGTGTTATAGCTTCCTTCTTACTTATTTTGATAAGATTGTCAAAATTTAAGTGTCCCAACCTTCTGTTCCATAACGAACTTTCATCAACCATACTTAAGTAACATTGATTTTCATTTTCTAGGATGTATACATTGTTTTAATTTATTATAGCAATGCCAACTCTTCTTGAGTCCTTTTTCCTGATTTCACATTTCTCTAAATAAAAAATACATATGTGCCCTTGATTACATGTTTGACTTACGATGAGGATATTTGGCTTGAGGTTTTCTACTATTAACACATTTTTTGCTTTGATCTTGTTAATGACAATAGTTGTTCCTTTGCCAATTATCTTGGAAGAAAAATTGTTTCCAAAAGTGACTTTACCGTTATTTTCTTTTAGTGTTATGAATTTGTTTGGGTCATCGATCATATATTTTGAACACTCACTATCCAAGTGCCATAGGTTTTGATTTTCTTTTCAACATAGAGCAATCATGGAACTTTCATTTTCTTCCTTTTCCCTCCGTTACTTCTTTTGTTTTGTGTCTTGACTTAATTGCAATAGTCTTCCTTGTAGGAGTCATGACTTTACAGTCTCTTGCCATATGTCCATAGTTATTACATTTGTAACACTCTATGTCATATTTTTTAAGAACTGTAAAAAGGTTATGATTTCCTTTTAATTTATTGCTTGATGATTTCTTCTTGTTTTCCGGAATGTTTCCATAAGCTCTGTAATTTAAGGCTTTATGACCGAAGTTATTACAAGAGTAGCAGTGACCTAAAAAGTTCTTTAGATAACTATTTGGTCTCTTAGGCACCATATTATTTATGTACATGATTTTATGCAGTAAATTATGAAGATAAGAGGAAAATTGCATTAGATGGAATTTAATCTCAATGTTTCGATCCACAAAGTAGGGCTCATCATCAAGAAAAACTGTCTCGAGGTTTATTCAAGTATGGAAAATATCTCATCAATAAGTGTAAGATCCTATATTTTTTAATTATTATTATTTTTTGTTTTAAAGCCGATAACATTTAGACCTCACATTTCTTATTTAAAGTTTAATTTAATGTTATTATCCTTTAATAGATAATTATAATGATTTCAAAATTATTTATTTTATTAAACTCAGTAAAATTAATTATAAATATTTTGAGGAGGACATTCGTATTAATAATTTTTAAGAAATATAAAATACTTATTTATTAGAATTATAAATTTAAAATGTTTTTATAAATTTAATAACTAATTTTAAGTTGAAGAAATTTTAATAATTAGTTAGGTTGTAATTAGTGAAATTAATTTTAATTATAAAGTTATATCCTAATAATTTAATAATTTAATAGTTAATTCTAGTTAATAACTACTTTTAATTATTAAATAATTATTAAAATTAATATTCATTTTTTATTTTAAGTCATAAATATTTCTAAAATATTAAATTTAATTAATAATTTAATTTTTCAAATAATTTTTATTTTATTTTAAATATTTGAATTTTTGTTATTAAAACCATTAATATAATTAATAATTAATTAAGAATTTAGTAATTAGATTCATTGTTTTTTATGTGTGTTATTGTTTTTAAGAAGGCAAATAATAGGTCGCCAACACTCATGGAGTTTATCCCTATTTAGGTTTAATGGAAATTTTTCTATCTTTATGGCCTCCCTAATTTTCCTCCTCTTGTAATGTTCCTCTCTAGTGATAAGTTTAGTAAAATCAGGGAGGCCATAGAGATAGAAAAATTTCCATTCAACTTAAATATGGATGATGGCCTTAAACTCCATGAGCATTGGCGCCCTATTATCCGCCTTCTTAAAAAAAACAACACACATAAAAAACAAGGACTCTAATTACTAAATTCTTAATTAATTCTTAATTATATTAATAATTTTAATAAAAAAAATTATTAATTTTTTTTATTAAAAATTATTCATTATTAATTATACTAATAATTTTTTTATTAAAAATTAAAAATTATATTAATAATTTTAATAAGAAAATGTAATTTTTTTTTTTAAATTTTTAATTATTAATTTAATTTAATATTTTAGAAATCTTTGACTTAAAATAAAAAATGAATATTAATTTTAGTAATTATTTAATAATTAAAAGTAGTTATTAACTAGAATTAACTATTTTGTTATCAGGCTATAACTTTATAATTAAAATTAATTTCACTAATTACAAACTTACTAATTATTAAAATTTCTTCAACTTAAAATTATTTATTAAATTTATAAAAAAAATTAAATTTAAAATTCTAATATATAGGTATTTCATATTTCTTAAAAATTATTAATACTAATGTCCTCCTCAAAATATTTATAATTTTGAAATAATTATAATTATCTATTAAAGGATAATAACATTAAATTAAACTTTAAATAAGAAATGTTAGTTCTAAATCTTGTCGGCTTTAAAAAATTAATTAAAAAATATAGGATCTTACACTTGTTAATGAGCTATTTTCTGTACCTGAATAAACCTCGAGACACTTTCTCCTGATGATGAGCCCTACTTTGTGGCTTGAAACGTCAAGATTAAATTCCAACTAACGCAGGCTTCCTCTTATCTTCATATTAGTTTTGTTTTTATCGTGAGATTTTTGGGCAATTTTCTTGCTCTCTTCCTTTTTCGCTGGACTCTTTAGTGCTTTGGCACAATTTTTCTTATTTACTGCTTGATTAGTGAAAGAGAAACATTGTGGTTTCTTTTGTTTATTAAAACCCAAGACGGATCTATTACTTGATGCTCTTTATCTATTCAGGATGTCATCTTGAATCCTTAAGCTCTTCTCAAACTTTGATTTGATAGATCTTTCATCAAGATTTTTCTTGAATTTTATGATCTCTTCTTCAAGTTTCTCATATTCTTGTATTCTTCTTTTAGGCTGCAGGTTTAGGTCCTCCTCGATCCTTTTGGCATCTAGAAGTTGAGCTTCCAACTCACTAATTATATGACTTGACTGTTTGTTCTTTTTCTTGCATTTCTTAAGTTCTTCAAGAGCACTAACAAGTTCATCTCTTAAGTCTACTTATCCTTCTACATCTGATTCGCCATTCGAAGCTTGAGTATCTAGAGCCATGAATATAATTTCAGTTTCCTCATATTCACTTGTATATGCATCTTCACTATCTTCCATGGTGTAGACAATTTTCTTTTTCTCATAGGACTTCTTCTTGTTTCTTGCTTTACCCTTTTTGAATTTTTAGGTTTCTCTCTCATCACTATCATCTTGTTTAGGGTAAGTACATTTTGAAGAAAAATGTCCAATTATTCCATAGTTAAAACATTTTAGGGTTAACATTCCTTTATATTTTCCAGTACCCTTCTTAATTTTTTTAATAAAAAGAGATTCCTCATCATCTAGGTTCTCTGATTGACTTTTGGATGAGGCTTTAAATGTTGCTTCTTTTCTTGAGGATTCATTTAGTCTCGTTCTCATCTCATATGAAGTGAGGATTCCATGTAATTCATCTACTGTCACCTGGTCAAGATCATATCGTTCTTCTAGGGTGGATACTTTTGAGTCATATTTCATTGGAAACGTTCTTAGTACCTTGCTCACAACTTCTCTCTCTTTTAATTTTCCTCCAAGACCTCTAGTAGCATTGGAAACCTCATCTACTCTTAGAATGTATTCCCCAATATTTTCTTCTTCTTTCATTTTAAGGTTATGAAACTCCCCTTTATATGTCTAAAGGTTGGATTGTTTGACTTTAGATGCTCCATAGATAATTTTTAACTTATCTCAGGTTTGTTTGGCAGTCTTGCATGACATAAATTTTGTAAATACAAATTTTGTCAACCCACTCAAGATTTCATTTAGGTCTTTGGAATTACCTTAATATTGGGATAGGTCCACACTGATTGTAGGTATTTAGTCATCTATTTTATATTCCTTTTCAGTGGCTACCCAAACCTTCCATCCAAGGGACATCAAATGGCAGTTCATTCCCACACTCTAGCATGCATAATTTTCTCTTGTGAATAATGGATATTTGTTGGTGGCTAAACCATCTTGTTGATCCATAGTGGTTTTAAATAGGATCTACCTTCCAGTGGTAAAACTGTGCTGAAAGAATTGGCTCTGATAACAATTGTTGGATATCCACAAAACTAAGAAGGGGGGGAGGGGGGTGAATTAGTATTGTATTTTTATTTTAAAATAAAAACAAAAAATGAATCAAACAGGTTAAGACACAAATTTTATCGCGGAAACTTCAACAAGAAAACCACCAATTCAAATTCATTAAAAAAGATGAATCTACAAAATTTATTTATTTGCTGCTACAAAAAGGATGCAACCACACCCTGAGTTTCTGCATGCTACAACAGATAGGGATGCTCCAACACCCTGGGTTTCTTCCTGCTACAACATACAAGGATGCTACAACACCCTAGTTTTATGTCTGCTACAATAGACAAATATTCTTCTACAATAGACAAAGATGCTACAAATGTTAGATTTTTAACATTTAAGCTATATGATATTAGGATCTTATCTGAGAGAATAAGAAGCACAACAATCAATCACAAGAGACAATGGACACAAATATTTTACTCTAGAAAGCCATAAAAGAGAAAATCCCACAACTTTCTCTGAGATATAATCAACACCAAAAGTAAAATCCAAAGATATAAAGATGATCTCCCGACAACAGTAGTCTCTCTCTCTCTTGTCCTAGCTTCTTCTCTCTCTCAGTTATGCGCTACAACTGAAAGTGAGTGAATGTGTGTTAAATAGAGAGGCTCACTCTCTATTTATACTAATTCATGACTTGACAATAACTTACTAGCGTCAACTTCTCTAGGAGAGTGTAATAACCCTAGGGCCCCACAACTACGGGGACTTTAACCCTTGATCAATAAGAAGGGTTACCCTCTATGAATTTACTTGACTTGTTTACATTATAGAATCTCTCGATAGGAACATTAGGGTATGACATGACTCAATTCCATTACAGATACTTCTTGGTAGAAACATTGTGGTACAATATATAAGATATACAAGTTAATACATTCCGAAGTTACAAATACATCAACACTCCCTCTTAACTAGGAAGGTATTTTCTTGACACAATTTATCAGTACAAGTCTTATTCTCTGGGTCATCACTAGATCACCATCAATTTTAGATCATCACTGGATCATCATCAAGTCTGGATCATCACTGAATCATAACTACATCATCACTGGATCATCACTGGATCATCACTTGGATCATCATCAAGTCTGGATCATCCCTGGATCATCATCAAGTCTAGATCAACACTTGGATCATCAGTGGATCATCATCATTGCTTTTTCCATCTCGAACAAATGGTGCTATCTCTCAATTCTACTCATCACAAGAAGTTCTATAGAGCCAACCCTTTTTCAGGCTGGTTGTAGGCCTAGCCTCCATGTAGATCTTCATCATCTTCAACACTTATATCTGACCATGGAATGAACCATGTCAAAAAGGCCCTCCTAGCAGTTACATCTGACCATGGGAGGAATACATCCATCACCATGTCAGAAAATCATGCCCATTACTCACATCTGACCATGGGAGGAACACATCGAAAACCCATGTCAGAAAGGCCCAACACTCACATCCAACCTCATATTATCAGAAAGGATCTACACTTACATTTGACCTCATCTTGTCAAAAAGGCTCTGCACTTGCATCTGACCTCATCTTGTCAGAAAGAATCTACACTTACATCTGACCTCATCTTGATAGAAAGGATCTGCACTTACATTTGATCATGTGGGAACATATCCCGCAATCACATTAGAATGGCTCTGCACTTATATTTGATCAAGTGGGAACACATCCCACAATCACATCAGAATGGCTATGCACTGATCATGTGGGAACACATCCCACAATCAGATTAGAATGTCTATGCACTGATCATGTGTGAACACATCCCACAATCACACCAGAATGTATCTGCATGGATCATGTGGGAACACATCCCACAATCACATCAGAATATCTCTGCACGGATCATGTGGGAACACATCCCACAATCACATCAGAATATCTCTGCACTGATCATGTGGGAACACATCCCACAATCACATCAGAGTATCTCTGCAGTTACATTTGACCATGTGGATCCCAGCCTTCCACCATGTCAGAAAAGATAACAGACACATCAATTTCCTTTGGAGGCAACCTCGATCTGGAGAACACCACGCTTCTCGCTGAAGTACTCAAACTTCAATCTAGCCAATGGTTTGGTCAACACATCAACTATTTGCTCATCCGTCGCAACATATCGGAGCTTTACTGCTCCTCTCTGCACCATATCCCTAATATAGTGATGTTTGATCTCAATATGTTTTGACTTGTCATGGAATACTGGGTTCTCCAACAGCTTCACACAACTCTAGTTTTCACAATATATACAAGTAGCATCCAGCTGGAGATCAAATAAATTAGACAGTAGCTTTCTCAGCCACAATGCCTCACAACTAGCCGAACAAGCTGCAACATACTCTGGTTCCATTGTACTCAGTTCCACACAGGATTTCTTCCTGCTAAACCAGGAAATCACACATGATCCCATACTGAAGCAACACCTTGAAGTGCTCTTCCTATGAATGGCACTACCTACCCAATCCGAATTCATCAGATACATCAAGGACCCAATCATTTGATGATACATCATAGCATCAACTAACTCGGATGAAGAATCACTCAATAGCTTTAGGTTCGATGCAATAGGTGTCGTCATGGCCATGCAGTCCATCATCCCGAACCTCTTCAAGATCACTACTACATACTGTAACCAGGAATATTGCACCTTCTGCAGACATAAGTTTTTCCTTTGGTCTGAATGGTTCAGATCCAAAAAAAATGAGTTAATAACTATGGAGAACCTCTTGCAATGAACAATCAAAATGCATGATATAACAGAAATATTGGAGCATAAAAGAGATTTTATTGATCGCGAGCCACTTCGAGAGGGAAACCTCCTTTGAGCAAGCTGAATACAAAATAACTCTTCGATGATTTCATTGGCCTCGACACTTAGTTATATACTAATTCTAATCTAAACAACTATTACTCCCCATGAATGTGGGATAATACAACATACTAACTAGATGACTTAACATCAACTATTAATTCCCATGAATGTGGGATAATACAACATACTAACAGGACGACTTACAAAGCATATGCATCCAATAAAATATGCTAACAAAATAAAGAGGAGGGTTAACACGAGTTCTTAACATCCCCTCCCTCTTAGAATAGCTTTGTCCTCAAAGCTTAAGATGTGGAAACTATTGTCGAATCTGAAGGAGTGGTTCCCATGTAGCAGCCTCTGGTTGCATGTTGTGCCACTGAATTGAAGACCTTTGTGATGGATCGAGAGAGACATTGACAAGTGTGATTATTGAGGATGGCCTCCGATTGCAAAATGATGGATCTTTCATTATCCCATTCTGGTAAAACAATTTTTGTGCTGATGTTGGTGCTAATCACTTGCTGAATGTGAGAAGGAGGAAGTGCCAATTTATAAGCAACATACCCAATATTTTGACAAACTATATATGGGATAGAGATATTTGGAGTGAGCATTTGATTCCCTTTGTCTTTCAAGGAGGATTGCTTGTAATACGACAGACGAAGAAAATCCATATCACCAACTTGAAAAGTGCGCTCAGAACGGTGTTGATCGGCCTGCTGTTTCATGCAGGCTCTTGCTATGTGAAGATTGTCCTGCAAGAAGTGAAGAATCTGATGTTGGTTTCGAAGAACCATGTCAACTACCTGAACTAGTGAACTGCTAGGGGTGGATGGAAGGAGTACTAGAGGTGCGTGGCCACAAACTGCTTCATATGGAGTCATTTTAGATGTAGTATGGTAGGAATTATTGTACCACCATTCGGCGAGAGGGAGCCACTTTTCCCACTGATGTTGTTCTTCAGAGGTGAAATAACGAAGATAAGTTTCCCAATATGTTTTTACGACTATAGTCAGACCATCTATTGGTGGGTGATAAACTGAACTCATATGCAATTTGGTTTTAGTGAGGTGAAAATGATTTGTGAAAGTTGTGTTGCGGTCTGAGAGAATGGCAGAAGGGATTCCATGAAGAAGGAATATTTGGTCCATGAAAATTTGTGTGATTGAAGAGGTGGTATATGGATGGCTGAGAGCACAAAAATGACTATATTTGGAGAGTCGATCCACCACAACTAAGATTATGGTCTTCCCTCCATATTTAGGGAGATCTTGAATGAAATCCATCGAAATATATGTCCAAATCCTTGTAGGGGTGGGAAAAGGTTTGAGCAATCTGAAAGGGAGTGTAGTTTCACCGTTGTGGCACTGACAAGGAGCACATTCGAAAACCATATGTTGAATTTATCATTGCACTCGCTTCCAAAAGAAATTATTTCCTACTAGATCATGTGTTTAGATGAACCCAGAGTGCTTTGCCGATAAAGAAGCATGGTGTTCATAAAAGACCGCATGTTTAAGGTCTGTGCTCTGGGGAAGCACCAAAAGACCCATGTATCTCAGAGAAAATTCATACCAAGATGAATACGATATCATAGAAGGTTTACTAGCCAACTGTTGGATGATTTTAGATAATGAGTCATTGACATAGCATTGTTGAATAGAGTGTAACCAAGTTGGAATAAGCAAGGAAATAATTGAAAGAGAAACATGGGCATCAAATGTGTGGAAAAGAGAATCCACCACAAGATTGTCTTGATCCTTCTTATAGTCATAATCCTTGAGTTTGCTAACCCATTTCTATTGTGTTGAGGATGAGACCCGTTGTTCCAGGAAATATTCTAAACTCTGGTGATCAGTCTTGATGCCGAAAGTATTCTCTAAGAGGGATGGACACCACATTTGTACTATGTGCAAAATAGTCATCATTTCCTTCTCATATGTAGAGGTGGATAAATTATTTCTAGAAATGGATTTGTTGGTGAATGCAATGGGATGTTCATCTTGAAATAGGACAACCCCAAGTCCATTTTCGTAAGATTCACTCTCAAGAGTGAAGATCTTGGAAAAATTAGCCATTTGAAGGGTGCATCGAAATGAAAGATCCAAGGGAGTAGTTGAGACTGCTGAAGGTTGCATCTGAATGAAGTGGAGCTGATCGATGACACCATGTGAATTCATCTTAAGGAGATTTTCCATGTGATGGGAGATGATGATGCTGAGAGAACCTGGTTGTAAGCCATTGAATGTGTGTTTGTTCCCATTGACTGAAAATTGCATCCACAGTTCAGCAAAATCCCATAAGATGGGTTGAAGTGTGCGTAACCATTGAGTTCCCAAAATCACATCACATCCTCCTATAGGCATGACAAGCATGTTAGAGTGCAAGTTATAATATCCAATAAAGATACACCCATCGCGACACTTTCCTTTGCAAGGTAAGGTGCTCCCATTGGCAACCATGACTTTAGATATGGAGAAAGGATTGACAAAACTATTAGCTTGTTTGTCAATCTGAGTGTCAATGAATTTATGGGTGCTACCAGAATCAATGAGTATTGTAAGAGGAATCTTCTTGAAGAAACCCTTGAATTGCATGGTTTGTGGGGCGATGACTCCGGCTAACGCATGGAGAGATATATTTGGGTATTTGTCATGAGAATGAGGGTCAATAGGTGGCTACTGAATGTCGATCTGATCGTCTACTGGATCCTGAGTAGCTTCACAAATTTCAAGTGCAGGTGGAGAAACCACATTCAAGAGATAGAGAATTTGTTCAGTGCATTGATGTCCTTGGGTGAATTTCCCATTAAAAATATAACAAAGTTTTTTTTCCCTACGTTCCTGCATCTCAGCTTTAGACAAATGCTTGATAGGAGTGGGTCTAGGAGTTGGGGGGGTTGGATGTCTTTGGGAAACCATATTTCTGAATGGAACAAAAGTGGATTTGGGGCATTGCTGAGCCCTGATCTTGTCCTCTGTCAACTTAGCCAACCCTAGGATTTCCATAATTGTGTTGGGAAAGAACATATTAACCTCAGATCGAATTGTATCCTTAAGACCACTGATAAAACAAGTCCTGTAGAATGTATTAGAAAATCCTTGTGTGCTTGACTAATTTCTCAAATTTTGTTTGATACTCTCTCATAGTGCGAGTCTGGCAAAGTTTGGTGAGTGCTCCTATGAATTCATCAAAACCACTAGGGCCAAATCAGTGCAAAAGGAGTTGGCAAAAATCTGTCCATTGGGGCTCTTCATTATCCTTGATGTACCAACAAAACCATTGAAGGGCTTCACGTTCCAACTGAAATGATGCAAGTGGGACTTTGGTGACATCAAAAGTGTTATGAATATTAAAGTATTGTTCTGCCTTATGTATGCATCTAGTTGGATCATCACCATTGAAGTGAGGGAAATCAATCTTCAGCCCATGAAAGTTACTGGAAGAAGAGAACTCGATGTCTGCAGAAGACTCAAGTTGTTTTCGGTTTCTCATGGATGAATGCTGAAGATGGAGGTCGAGAAATATTTGATCCAGATCTATGATTATTGTCCTGAGGGTGACAAGTTCTTCTTCCATTTGTCTATTTTCTCCTACGCGGGTGACAACAACAAGAATTTTTTTTGTTTGTTTGTTTTTGGAGAAATGATCTGTGGTGGTGAAAGAAAGTTGTGCTTTATCAACTTGAAATGGAGTAAATGATCTGTGATAATTCTGGAATTTTATGCATTATCAACTGTAAATAGATATGGAACCCAGAGATATTCGGATTTCTAATGGTTCAAAGGTAGTCACTTGGCCACCAAGGCTGTCTTAGGCTTGAGTATTGGGGCAGCACCCCTCACTTCACGGTGTAGCCAAAACTGCTAACCGTTTGGCCAAAAATGATAGCTCTTTGGTTTTCCTCACGGATGGGAATCTAGTCAATTTGGTGGGGGTTGTTCCCCTTTTCACTTGGCAAGTCCTCTCAATGGCTAGCTACTTCGAGGTTCTTGTGGTACTCCTCACAATGAGTTTTAGAGATATTCCCAAGTACATCCCACAGTTAAGCAGATAGGGTTTATTCCCTGACCCGAATGAATAGTACCACTGCAAGAAGAAGAACTACTACAATAATCACAGTGCCAGAAAAAAACGTGGCAGAAATTCCACTTGATGCCCCAAATAAAACCCATAATTAGAGTTAGGGTTTTGAGATGAAATTTTAAAATCAGCATAACCTGATCCATATTGCTCAGAATCACTATTATAGCCTATTTTTGGAACTAGAACAACCACTCTGCTTCTAACCACACAATCAGAATAGAAATCTGGGCATTCGGTCAAAATATTTTTGCTCTGCAATTTCCGTGGCTGTCATCGAAATTCTAAAAAAATGCTGATTTTAAATCCACGATATCTCCACTTCTAGAATTGCAAACGAGATTGTTTTTCTTTGAAACTGCATATTTTTGCAAGAAGAATTCAGATATGCAACCCGTTTCTTCTAATTCTATGTAGAAAGTTTCATAAATTGATCTGAAAGTTGCCACCCAATTTTGCCCTCTTTTTTTTTTCTTAGAAAATAAAAATTCCCACTTGTTCCAAGGAAAGTGCTGTGATACCAGATGTGGAGAACCTCCTGCAATGAACAATCAAAATGCACGATATAATAGAAATATTGGAGCACAAAAGAGATTTTATTGATCGCGTGCCACTTCGAGGGGGAAACCTCCTTTGAGCAAGCTCAATACAAAATAACTCTTCGATGATTTCATTGGCCTCAACACTTAGTTATATACTAAGTCTAATATAAACAACTATTACTCCCCATGAATGTGGGACAATACAACATACTAACTGGATGAATTAACATCAACTATTAATGCCCATGAATGTGGGATAATACAACATACTAATAGGATGACTTACAAAGCATATGCGTCCAATAAAATATACTAACAAAATAAAGAGGAGGGTTAACACGGGTTCTTAACAATAACACAGTTAAAGACCTTCCCTAAACGTTATAAAATACTGGATTCGGATAAGGGTTCAAGGACTGAGGAAGATCAGATCAACTTAAATTTGACGTGTTCCCTAGTGGAGTCGCGAGATTTATAACCAGGAATATTGCACCTTTTGCGGAAAGAAGTTGTTCCTCTGGTCTGAATGGTTCAGATCCAGAACAAATGAGTGAATAACTCAGTTGAAGACATTCCCTGAACGTTATAGAAGATTGGAATATAACTCTGACGAAAGACTTGTATACCTGTAAGACATAGCAAACATACAAAGACATCAAAGCATCCAGAAAAACATCTACACATCCATATTAGTGACTAACGAATCCAATAACATATATGTGAGATTTACACAACAAACATGTGGGAAAGAAAACAACTTTGCATTAGAGAATAATTGAAAGAGGTTACAACCATGTGCCTTAGTGTCGAGACACTCCTTCACAAAACTAACACCTCGTCCCCGATAGCTCCAACTTGCTCCACAATTGCTCTCTGATGGATTAGACTAGGGTATCAATTCAGCAGCATAACTCTACTATTCTTCTCCTCCCCTCAACTATGGACATGAGCTTGTATTTATAAGGCTCAATGGATAGGGATAGTTGAGAGAAATGTGGGTGAGGTGCCTCTAAGATCCTACCAAGAGGGATCTCGATCTCAATTAACCCATATTGATAGGGATAAGGGAGGACACGAGGCTCATGATCTAGAAGCCTCAAGAAACTTCTCATTTTCTCATTTTACACAGTGTACCGCTTTTGTTCACTTATGACAGAGCATTTTAGGTGAGTACCGCTTCAAAGACAAAGAACTTCTGTGGTGGCACCACTTCTCTATAATAGGACACAGGTAGTGGTGAGCAAGGTACCGCTCATTAGCCATAGGGTAAGTGCGGTGCTAGGTTTTTTTCATGTAGAATTGATATTCAGAGCAAGTTTCCACTCCAAGTTTTGGGATTAAGGGAAAACATAGGGGTTAAGGTTCTCATCACATGATGGTGACATGATTTAGGTATAACACATACTTCCCTTGTCCTAGGGATATTCCATCTGCATTCTACCACAAATCCATGCCTAGAAAGTAATGCATCATACCCAAGTCCTTCATCTCGAACTCAGCATCCAGCTTCCTCTTCGTGTTAGCAATCAACCCATTTATACCTATTAAAAATAGGCCATCTACATATAGTAGGAGCATCATTGGGTTCCCTTCTTCAACCTTGTAGTAAATATTGGAATATTCTTTACTTTTAGTAAAGACCAAACTAGTCAAGAAGATGTCAATTCTATTGTGCCACGTCCTGGGTGCCTATTTTAAACTGTACAGGGCCTTCTTCAATTTACACACATGAGTCTTCCTATCATGTGTCCCAAAGCCGAGTGGCTGCTCCATATACTTCCTCTTCTACAACACCATTCAAGAAAGCTGTCTTGAAATCCATCTGGTGTACTTTCCATTTCATTACTATAGCTAAAGAAAGAACTGATCTGATGGAAGTATATCTGGCTAGAGGTGTAAAAGTATCTTCAGAATCTATCCCTTCTTTCTGTGAGAAGCCACGAGCCACAAATCTTACTTTATATTTCTATATGCTACCATCTGCAGCATGCTTGATCTTATAGATCCATTTGGAAGTCACAACAGACTTCCCCTCTGGTCTTGGGAAAACATCCCAAACATCATTCTTCATTGTCAACTAATACTCCTCGATCATAGCATCCTTCCATTCTTTCTTTTCTTTCTCTTATTCATAGTTGGAAGGTTCTTTATTGATGATGTCACATTATAGGGCTACATATCTGGAGTAGGACCTAGTTCTCTTCCTTTCTCTGTGCATTTCTTCTAGAGCCCCATATCTCTCTACACCTTGGATAACCTCTCGTACCCATGCATGTTTCCTCTTGTGAGGATTCTTCTCCTGAGGTGGATCTATAGGTTCTTGAGGTTCTTCTATTTCTTGATCTTCTTCTAGAATTACTTCATCCATGGTTGTGTCTTGGATCCTGGGTATTTTAGTTTCTTTAGGATCTTCAACTGGTCTCTTCCTGGATTTGTTGTAAGTTGTGTCTTCATCAAATGTTACATCTCTGCTAATGTTCATCTTCTTGAATCCTTGGAAGTATATTCTGTAAGCCTTAAATCTTTCAGAGTATCCCACAAATATATCCTTTTTTCCTGAAGGATCTAACTTTGTCCTCTTTTCTTTTGGAATGTGTATGTGTGACTGGACAACCAAATATTCTGAGATGACTGATTTCTGGTTTCTTGCAAAAAAACACTTCTTTAGGTGTCTTATTCTTGAGTACTCTATGTGGAGTATGGTTCTGTACATACATAGTTGTCCTTGCAGCTTCTGCCCATAGATGCATAGGAAGATCTTGATCATGGAGCATTTCCTTTGCTGCTTCCATGATTATTCTATTATTCCTTTCCTCAACCCCATTGTGTTGTGGATTATATGGAGTGGTCAAATCCCTCTTGATCCCTGAATCTCTGCATAATTCCTTGAATTCATTTCATGTGAATTATCCACCATTGTCTAATCGAAAAATTGTGATCTTATTCTCTGTGTGGTTTTCGATAAATGATTTGAATTCCTTGAACTTGCTGAATACTCCATATTTGTTCTTCATTAAATATATCCATGTCTTCCTAGACAAATCATGAATGAAAGAATCATAGTATACATACCCGCTTAATAAACTGGATGACATTGGATTGCATACATCAGAATAAATGATTTCCAAGATTCCTTTACCCTTGCTTTCACTACATGGAAATTTCTTCTTTGTGTTCTTTCATTTTGCACATCCCTTGCACACGCCTTCATTTTTTTCTTGCATTTTTGGAATACCTTCAACAACTTTTCTTGCAAGTGGTAGTTCCCTATAGTGCACATGTGCAATCCTTTTAGGCCAAAGTTAATTTGGTTCTACCAAGTCATGAACCAAAGCTTGTTCTGGTCGGCCCTTTAATCTGTATAGTCCTCCCTCTTGTTCTCTAATTACTACTGCATCATCAATAGTATTTCCTTTTGGCCACATGAGGAATTTACCATCTATAAATGCAACTCTTATGCCTTTTGCATCTAATGTAGAGATGGAGAGAAGGTTCTTCTTTAGTCCTGGTAGAAATATGNGAGTCTAATTTGTAGGAGGATTCTCCACTACCTTTTATTGGATACTGGTAGTCATCCCCAAGTTTCACCTTGTGGGGTGATTCATGTTCTAATAGTTTCACAAAGGATTCCTTAAATCCTGTCATGTGTTTGGAAGCCCCAGTGTCAATAAGCCAATCATTGCTTCCATGTGTGATAGTTCCCATGAGGGCAGAGCTCAACACATATTCTTCATCACTTGAAGAACCATCACTGTCTTGTTTGATTCTCTTCTTGGAAGGATCATCATCTTTTGCAGCATGAGCATGATGTCTTTTCTTATTTCCATTCCTTTTGTGAGATCTATCTTTGTTTCTAGGACAATATCTTGCAAGGCGTCCTCTTTCATCACATGTATAGCAAATAAACTTAGACAAATATTTGTTAGATTTTCTAGTGTTTTTCTTTTGGCAAGAGTGCTTACCTCTATGATGGTCTATTCTGCTTTTCTTGGATTATACTATGAGAGCTTGATCTTCACTTCCCATATTTTCTTCTCGAGATAATATTCGAGCTTCTTCTTGTGAGCACTCCTCCCACATTCTGCTAAACTTAACTATCTTCTTTCTGGAATAGATCCCTTGAATGAAAGAGTCACATGCCCTAGGGAGACCATTCAAGGTGGTCATCACAATTTCTGCATTCTCTACTTATTCATCTATAGCTTCAAGTTGTTCCTTGATCTGAGAGACCCTTGTAAATTAAGACTGGATGGCCTCTGCATTCTAGATCTTTACATTCTTCAATTGGTTTCTCAGAGTCATCTTCCAGTTTATGTTCTCCCCTTCAAATAACTTGGTCAGGGCATCAAACATCTCTTTATGTGTCTTTAGGGAGGACACCTGTGGTATGAGGTGATCCTTGATTGAATCAGAAATAATCCTCTTAGCCATGGACAATTTATTTTTGTGTAAGTCCTTAGCCTCATCTCCCTTTGGAACTGGAACCTCATCACTGATGTAAGAGTCCAACTCATTTTCTTCAAGGACCAAGGATGTCCTATACTTCCAAGCTTAGAAGTTATCATCTCCCTCGAGATTTTCATCAAGATTGGTATGATGAGACATATTAATAGAGAACCTCAAATGCAAATGAAAAATATTTAGATCTTACCAGGTTAAGATGTCAAAACTGGATCTAGAGCTGAAATTATGCAGAGCTGGTTTTCAGGTTTATGAGCAGATTTAGGGTTTGACTTTCCCAGAGTTCTACCTGGACAATTTTTTTTATCTTGATCTCTAAACCTCGATTTTAGGGAGGATATCAATCAAGGAATGGTCTCACTCAACCTTCACATGTGTCTAATGGTGCAACCTCACATTCTACTTTATCAAAATAGCTAGAATTATTAACAAACATGACTTTACATATTCAAGTGATTCTCATAGTATATTTCCCTTCCAACCATGATAGCAAACTTGGTTGTACTATATCATAAGTTTCCAACCCAATATCGTTAACTAAGGTTTCATAAATTATATTACATTGAGAACCACTGTCAAAAAGAGAATTTACCTTCTCGTTCTTCAATTGAACTTTGATTTGGAATAGTGCATGTTTATCTCCAATTTCCCTAGGAGGATACAATGTAGTACAAAATTTCAATTCATCCAAATATGAGATTCTTTCTAATACTTCTTATTTGGTCTCGATGACTATCTTAAGTTTCCTCTTGGAATCCTGCCATTTTGGATGCAATTCTAGATTAAGTTTCCAACACTTCTCATCCATGTGTCCATCCACGTCACCATGCTTGTAGTTCCTATTAGGATCCCTCCTTTTCTCAAATGTGGGTACAATATTCTCATATTTTATCTTGTTTGTTTCTTCTTGAACCTTTTGTTGCTTCCATGTCTTGGCATCCATCTCAATGTAGAGATCCTTGTTTCTTGCCTCATTTATGATCTTCAAACTAATAAGCTTCAACTACCTTTGGATGTGGTTGAATAGTCCTCCCAGGTAATTTACAACTACCCCTGCCTCTTACAAATAGATACCCAACCTAATGTATTTCCTCATGAATATAGTAGTTTATTCGTGAACTCCTTGTCCTTGTTCTTGCAAAAGGTACTTCCATTTCATGAGTTGCTCCTCATCATAGCTTATGGCATAAAATTAGGATTTCAACAAGGCCTTGAAATCCTCCCATTTTGAAATCATGGGATTGTGGCCCATCCTCAATGCATCCACATAGCTCTCCCACCACAATAGAGCATGTATGGTCCTTTTCAAGCAATAAAAATAAATTTGTTGTGCTTCTTGGACTTTATAAAGGCCAAAATAAACTTCCATTTGTTTCAACCATCTACTCAAGACTTCAACATTAACTTAACCATCGAACTTTGGAGTTTCAATTTTTGCTTCAACCTTGAAAGGAACAATGGGAGATGAGGAAAAATTGTTAGTTTTACCTAAATATTTGGGGTCCTCAACTTTGGAGTCTTCTAGATCAAATTTCATCTCCTCGTGCTTAGTCGTCACTGAGTGTTCTTCCATACCCTTCAATACCAATAGTTGTGTTACCATCTCTGCTATTGTAACAATGCTATGCTCTAATCGAGTAAAAATAACCTATGGATATTCTCTATCATGTTCTTCACAAGTATTTTATGCCATTTTTTGTCCTTTACTTTTGTACATGCCTGCTAGCAACGTTTTTCCATTAAAGCGGTATCCACCACGGGTGTTTACCATACAGGTAGCAATTTTGAACTTGTATCTGATACCATATGATCCATAAATAGTATTACTATGGCCTTTTAGTCTACACAACACAGATCTTTGCAAAAAAAAATCAAATGCTTTCTTCTAAATAGAACAATTCCCACATATGGTTGTAGCTCAACAAATTAGTTAATCAAAAGCATAGTCAACTAATTTACCAAAAAAAACGTTTTAATTCATCCTCTAGCAATTTAAGATAATTAAATATTTTTTTTTCATCTAGAACAGTTTAATATGCACCCAATGATATAATATTTTTGTCTATCATTGTTTAAAAACACCCAAAAGCTACCAAAATGCACAAACATATATGAATTCACCGCCACATATAAAAAGTTTCCCAATTCCATTGAAATTCGCTCAACACTATTTAAAAAAACACCCTAGGCATTTCTAGGTTTTCTCAGGATTGATAAAAACACCCCAGTCACAATGAGATTTTTTCAACTATGATAAAACAATGCCCCAAGCACAATTGAATTTTCCCAACTACGATAAAAATGGCCTAGAAACAATTAAATTCGCTTAGTTGCATAAAAAATTCCCTAGGCACAATTAAATTCTCCCAGGAAAAGATAAAAACTCCCAACACTGATAAATTAATAGTTAATGGTCGTAGAATAATCAACAAACCATTTATATATATTTGCACAGATTATAGTAGAAACACAATGGGAAACCCAATGTTTTATGGGGATTGTTTTATTGCTCAGAAGATAAATATAGAGAGGTGAGCTATAAACCAAGATTGTGCATTGTTACACACTTATAAATACAAAAAAAAAATATGGAAATGGCTGAGAGACACCTTTGTTGTTTGTGGACAGGATCCTTGACTCCTTCATCCACCATTCTTCAAGTAGGTTAACCTCTTCAAATTTTCATTGTTGGTTCTATCCTCTATCTTATTTTCCTCCTCCCTTTCTCTCCAAGAATTAGTGTCATCCTCTACTCCAACCTTTATTTTTTATTGGTTGTCCTTGGAAGGAAAACTATCATAAAGTTTCATTTCAACTTCCAAGGAGAAATTAGATTTTGCTAACTTTGCAAATGTTCACAAAGTTTTACAATATAGGTTATTATTCATTCATTTATTTATTAAGGATCCAATGCAGATCAATTCCTTTGGGCATGTAGAGTACAATGAATTTCTAAGCAGAAACTTGTTGAAAGATTCATCAAGACATCACAAGCTTTTATAATTTAGTGAAAGATTCACCAATATTTTACAACGTTTTATAATTTAGTGAAATATTCAGCAATATTTTACAAGATCACATAATTCAAGGAGAGATTTACCAAAAAATTATATATACATAATATAACACCGATAAAATAGCCTACATATTTTCCTATATATCATGGGGATTCACCCATTTATTATACATAGAAATTAAGGCAGGGTTCTTAAAAATTTTCCTCTCTCCATGTAAGTGTGTGTGTATGTTGCCCCCAAAGGATATCCTTATCCTTTGAGTGTGTATATCAATGGAATTCTAAAATTATTGAGCACAAGGTATGGCTCTTTGGGTCCTTGAAATTATTGGTAGTGAGACCATGAAACTTGGGCATTATGTCTAAAAGGAAGCTTCTAAATATGAAGGGCCATGAACAGGTCTTGATCTACAACACGTGACCTATTTGTAGGATATTTATCCTTTGAGTGATGATATAGGAACCAACTAATTCCTTTGAGTAATAAGTATGGGATTTGGGCCCCTAGACTTAGAGAGTAACGCTATCCATGATATAAAAATCAAGATTCTAGACATCCTACTTCAAGACAAACACCTTAAAAATCCACCACACCTGACCTACCAAGAGTATAATTTGGATCTAAGTTAAAATATGAGGGTCATTAGTAGGTCATGAGAACTTATTATGGGTCTCTATATTTGGACCATGGTTAAGGGAGGAAGCTTAGACCTTAATCGCTAAAGGTAGTTTCTCATGTTGAGGGCCATGAACAATGCCTTGAATCAACAAATAACACCCATTTTTGGAATATATGTCATATAAGAGAGGGTATCGTCTCCATTATAAATGTTTTAGCATTAATTATGGTTCATGGGGTTTTGGAAAACTTTAGGGAAAGAAATCCATGCTATATTCCACTAAAGAAGCTTATAAACATCTAGACCCATGATCACTTCCTTGAACCATCACATATGAACATGTAATGGTATATGTGTCTCTAAGTAAAGATATGGTCATCAATTAAAGTTTTTGAGTAGTAGGTTTTGGTTTTGAGAAATCAACCATGGTCATGTGAAGAAGCTTAAGAATGAGGCTCATTAGCTAGGATCTAGGGCTCAATGTGTATGAATGACATGTAGAAACACCATAGATGATCTTCTAATCATATATTTGGATTTCAAGTCGGGACATGGGAATCATCATGAATTGTTTAGCAATATAGATGAATCTAAAGGCCTTGCACATGGTCTATATAGGAATTCTAGGAATTAGGACTTGAAGGAATCATCTAGGCTTCTAGGTCCCATAAAACATATTAAACAAGAACAACTAACATTTCCATCGTATTTCTAGCTTATGAGTAAGTATGTGTCTCAAGTCCCTATATATGTTCAACGGAAAATACCTTGACCTTGGGACCTAAAGAAATATTTAGGCATATGGGGCCATTAATAATTCCTCCAACCACCACACATGACCTCCCAAGGAAATCATTTTCTTTTAAGTGGGGATATGGGTGTTGTGATATTTTTTTTCTCCCTAGATATCTATCTCAAATTATTCGATATGGTTCAAGGAAGAATCCTTAGACTTAGGTGCCAAAGAAAGATTAAAAGTTTCTAGGGCCAAGAACGACACCTTGAAAAACTATGCATGGTTTCGCAATGGTATCTTTGTCCTATGCCTGGGGATGATAATACGATTAAGTAGACCCTAAAGGAATATTTGAGGCATGAAGTACCATGAATGACGCCTTGAAGTGCCCCACATGACCTACTAAAGGAAATGTTACCCTCCAAGGAAGTGCGTTGGTAGTTTTGAAATGTTTTGAGAAATAAATATCAGTCTCTTGACCTTAACATGGTCAAGGGAGAAAACCCAAACCTTATCCACTAAAGGAATCCTCTAGGAATCTAGGGACAAAGTCACGATGCTTTCAACCACCACACACAAACCCCTTAGGGTATCCTTGTCCCAAGATTTGGGATACATGAGTGGGGATAATAAGGACAATACTAGGTACACATTTTAGATTCTTTGATATGGTTGGGGGAGTTTATTCGATCTTTAGTTCCTAAAGCAAGTTTCTGTGTATCTATTTCAAATAAAAAAACCGAAAGCATCACACATGATCCAACAAGGGTATATATGGATTGAAATGTTTGTAAGTGTACCATTAGGAGTCATTTAGTACTAGGTATGAGACTCAAGGTACAAAACATGGTTGATAGAGAAAATTTAGGCCTTAGGTTATAAAGGAATTTTCTAACAGACTAAGTCAATGAAAAATGACTATATGAGTCAGTCCTCGGTCATCTCCACACAACTCATGGGATATCATACTTCATCTAGAGTACCATCAGAGTCAAATAATGTTTCCCGATATCCCCCACATTATTTGGGATCTATATTGACAAGTTGTAGGATTTTATCCATGACCGTATTAGTGACAAATGACTCCTTTATATGGTATTTATATATATTCTACTTTTTGTGCATGATTTCGTTCTCTTAGCCTCATCCGCAGCAATGTTGTAGAGAGAAATCAATTTATACTCTCTTTTCTGTGATCATTGATATATAGTGATTCAGCCTAGGTAAAACCAAGGTTCTGATCTTCAATGGCATGAACAATACCCTCTTAGACCTACATTTCCCCTTCAGAGGGGAAGATAATGAGATAGTAAACATGTACTCATACCTAAGTGTGTAGTACTTAGGACCCTATTTTAGTTCATGAGAGGCCCTCCAATATTAGGTCAATAAGATATATGGATCCCTAGCCCTCTTTGGGAGACCATATTTTTTATACCATTTTTAGGACATCTCATCCAATATTTCTCTCATGGAATCCTCATCTGACTTATTGTCTTATATGGTTTGGATATTTTTGGGTCTAGTTTACTCGAGTCTCACTAGGCCTCAACCGAGAGGATCTAGACCCTTCTCCTATTGCATATCATCAGATGCAAACAAAAAATTCTTCAACAAATCATATTAAATTTTGGCACTCGTCCCTACCGACTTGAGACAATGTTTATCTTGATCTCATTTTTGTATCATGTCCATAGCTCAGTCAACTTGATAAAAGAGTAAGGAAGGTACTTGTTCTTTGCATACTATTACTAAGAGACTATCGGCTCTTTCAGTCCACAAGGCAAGCTTGGTGTTGGTTTGTGTGGGTCTCAACTTTTCTAGAGTCCATATTAATTGTTCTGGACTATACCCCTCCATTCAATTATTCCTTATAATATCCTAGATTCATTCTCCGCACTAGACAAGAGTTGAACAAAATCATTATGGATGATGCTTACATGCAATTTACTCATAGCATTTGTGTTAAAACTTGAGGCAGGTTATGCCAAAACATGGCCTTCTATGTTGAGAATTTCTTTGAGCTAAGAGATGGACTCATTATTATACCATAATATACCCTTCGACATTGTATGCACTTCGTTCACATCCCTTTATTCCTTTTTAGGGTAGGATCCCATAGGAACTAACTAGAGGCTAACCACTAGATTGATCTATCATACATAATTTTCTAGCTCTATCATCTTCAAGACATTAAGACTACGCAGCATTTGATTTTCTGCTGCCCTATATACTACAAGGTTAGAGGGTGGTTCCATTCCTTATTCAAGGAGACATAGACTCTCCAATTTCTTTAAATTCCTATATCATAGACATTTGGCCCTTTACTTACAAGGGGCCTTCTAGCTTCAACTCTTAGTTCATATAATGACCTTAGAGACTATCCTTCACTCAACATATCACTTCCCTTTTTATGATGTTGCCATCTATTCAAGGAACCAAGAGATAAATAGACAACACCTTGGGCCCCATCCACAAGTTAGTATTTCCTTAGACGACCACCCACACTTCATAGAGATATTACAAGAACTACTATTCTATATCTTAGACCAACAGATAGCAGATATCATCTAGGCTCCAACTATAAGCCTCTTTCTCCAAGTAACAACATGATGTGTCATTCAACTCTTCTTTTGTAACGTTCTCTATCCATTCCTTTATCATGAGCATCCTCTATTCAACTTGAGATGCTAGGGTAGAGGTATCCAACAAATGATGATACATGCATGGCATTACCCATTACGATAGTCTAAATCTAGATCATGTATTAGCTTGTTTTGTTCAACATTCTTTATGAAGGGACTCCCATCCTAGAGCCTAGTGATTGCTTCTACATGTCTTACTTCATTTTGTATTTATGCATACTCTTTGTTATAGGAGTCACTTTCGTGCTCCCACTTTGTATTAACACTTTTGTAATCAATAGTCCCTTTTACCTACTTTAGTGGTATCTTACTCAGAATTAATAAAATTATATTATCTTATCTCATCTTCCCCCCCTCCTTCATCGATATATATATCTCACTCTTCCCAACCCCCTAGATCCCTTTACCTTCCTCTATAGGAGTTCATGCGTGAGTGCATGTCCATTATTGAAGTATGCACATATTATAAAAACACACATGCTTTTGAGTGCATGCACATTCTTTTCAAATTCAAATTAACAAAAGAGGGAAACTTATGTGTGATGCAAACATATCAAAACAACTTTGGCAACAACAACCCTTGAGAGGGCCAACAAGATTCAAACCCAGGTGAGAAGGGAAATAACCAAAATTTCCCAACCACCCAAGTTATGCCCTCCCATATATATAATTTCTAATTAACTTAAAAATTGTTTTTTTTTAAATAATATATAATTAAATTGCTAAAATCATTAAAAAAAATTACAATTTTTAATAATTTTTTTATGTCTATAATTTTCCAATCCAAATATTCTCCTACAATCATATGAAATGCACATAATTGTTTTGTTTTTTTAAAGATAAACCTTTTTTTTTAAATTTTGGTCGTGGACATAGTTGGAATTTTTCAGAAATTTGTTAATAAAATAGAACTTTTTTAGTTAAAAGATTTATGTCAATTGAGAGTTTATCATGAACGTATCTTTGATTATTATCTGCACTCAATTGATAGTTTATATATATATATATATATATATATATATATATATATATATATATATATATATATATATATATATATATATATATATATATATATATATATATATATATATATATATATATATATATATATATATATATATATATATATATATATATATATATATATATATATATATATATATATATATATATGATGATGATGATGATGATGATGATGTTGATGCTTAACTTCCACTCAGACCAAACTTTGGTCTATCGGACCCCAAGAAACGAATTATTTAGTTTGTTTTAAAATTGTATTTCTATGCTCAAGGAGCTTGGAGAGAAGCATCTTGAGCTCACTATAATTTTGACAAGTTAAAAGGCTAGGAAGGTCGGGATTACAACAAAGATTATGAAACTGAGATCTAATGTGGGTGTAAGTAGGGCATTTTAAGAGGAAGTGTTTTTCATCTTCAATGTTCATATTCTCACAGAGATGGCAGATCCTTTCTACCCATGGTGTTTTAGGAACTGCCCAACGACCAGTTTCAATATGAAGCTCATGATAGTTCGTTCTTATCTTGGCTATATTAATTTTTTTCTTTGAACTAGTTAAAACCGAGAGATACTTTCGATCTTCTAGAGTAGGGTTGATGACCTTCTTATAATACCCTAATTTTCTTTTATCCTCTAAATCTTTCTTACACCACATTTTCTCCTTAAACTTAGAAGTGCCAATTTTTTTAATGTTATTTATATTTTTGCAATGCAACATTTTCGTCGATCTCTGAATGGTTTAACCAAGCTTTGATATCTTTATACCAACCTCGCTTGAGCCTTAGGTGGTTTTGGATGGACTTTAAAGCTAGTTTAGGAATTCTATGGTCTCCCATGTTATTGATTTTGTGCTTGTATAATAGGATCCTAGTCATAGCTAGGCTCTCAATAGGGGAAATACCCACTTTTATAAGGAGAATAGGGTAGGGTGTATTGCTTTTAATTTTGAGGTTATACATTATAAAACACTTTTAGATTTGCTCAATCATTCTCCATGATTCTGTAGAGATGCTCCATCCCCAAACATCACACCCATACAAGATAACAGGAATGACAAAAGTTTCAAAGAGGAGCTTCTTTTTATCCCACACCACAAGGTTTGCTTCTTTACAATTATTTTCAAGACCAAAATAAGCTTTCCACCCTCTATTAATCCTTTTCTTAACTCTATAGTTCCAATTGAGCTTGTGATGGATATCGATTCCTAGGTATTTGTAAGAAGACACTTCATCCAAATTGCTATTACCTATTCCAGCTAAAACAACACAACCTACTTCCTCTCAACAACCTTCTAGCTTATATATTTATGTATATTAATTGTATATATTAATCCACTTTGTTATATTTTATATAAAAAGTAATAATTTATATTTTGTTATATATATTTGGCTAAGTTATTTTAATATTTTTATTACATAAATTATGTATCACATTTCTTTTTATATCATGGTAACCATTTATCTCTCAAAGTAATATTAATTTTTTATAAATTTTAATTAAAATAAAATTATCATAATGAAGTATGTTTGATTATATTTAACTCATGGCACCTAGGCCTCAATTGCCAATTCCGTTAGTAATATTTATATTACTATAAAGATAGTTTAATAGTTTGATTTTCTCATGTTGAATATTATGAAATGTGCAACAAAGTTCTCTTGAAACCTTTGTTTCGATATGAAATCACAGTTATTTCAGTACAAGAGGCGCATGGAGATCACAGTAGGATATCATTCTCCGTAAATTATCAAACGCATCTTTATTTATTTTTTTAAACAGAAATGTCAAAACGCCATCCCATGTGAATATGCATGGAAATTAGAGCATCATATCGTTCTCCAGAAACTACGCAAACCCACAGCCATGTGAACATAAATATTGCACTTTTAAACACCTAGTCAAACGGTGCATCATGTGAAGATGCATCGAGCGATCAATCTCCGTAAATTTATGATTTAAATTCATCCTATATATTATATTTTACAATTTGGGGCATCGAGATTCGAGCTATCATTCTCCTGAATTTATGATTTAAATACATCCATAGATATTAAGATATTATATTGTACAATTGGGTGGGGTTCTTTATTACATTTTACTATTTCGGGGTGGGGTGCACTATAGGGATCTGTTCTTAGATTAAGGTTTGTGGTATTTAATTTGTAAGACATGGTTGTTTTAGTTAATAAAATATATTTAGTTTATAAAATGTATATATATAGTTTTATGAAAAAAGTTAAAAGCTTTTCATTAAATTGATGGAGTAGTTTTTTTTTTAATAGATATTGATTTTAATATATTAATTATGCAACTTTTAAAGTAATATTAATCATAGTAGCATAATTCAAGTATGAAAATATATGGAAAATCCAACATAAATAATATACGGTAGTAGACATCTTATATATAGCATTTTCAATATATACACCAATATATTATAAATGTTAGAACTAACTTTACTATTTAAAAAACAAAACATATAATGAGATGAGTGTGGAAGAGAATACTTTTAGTTATTAATAATTATTTATAAGAAGATAATTAATTATTAAAAATTATTTTAATAACAAAATAAAAAATATTTATCATTATGAATTGAATTACCAAATATAAAATTGAATGACATTTATTTTGTAATATTTAAATAACTAAAATTTGGTTTTTTAAATAAACTTTTAATGAAAAGCCAATACACACAAATTATGTTACTATGATATTAACAATGCAACTTTTAAAATAAAGTTAAACTCGTGCCATACATCACGAAAGACTAACACATAATTAAAAGAAAGAAACATTACAAAATATAAAATATGATAATCCACGATAATAATACAAGAAAATGAGATAAAAGAATGGAGGAGAGTAACACAGGAGCGTAATACAAGAGAATGAGACTGATTGCTAGATTGATTTCTTTATTAGTTGGGCAAATGCTTTTATATAGCAATTATAAAAAGTTTTTAATTACCAAGTCAATATAAATCTTCAAATTTTGACTATTATGTTGAAGAGGCATATTTTACAATTTTAAGATGTGTAACTCGTTTCGTACTCATTTTAAGATAGCATATATAATTTTTTAAATTAATAAAATATTATAAAATATAACCTTTTATCTAAAATTAAATTTAAAAGAATTACAATAAAGTTAGATACAAAATATACCGTCTGTTAACGCTTCATATAGCAGTTCAAATTGAATCTCAACCAGGAACATTATTATAATTAGGGTCATGAACATGAACATTATTATAATTAGGGCCATGAACAGCTGTAGAGGAGGCGGAGGAGTTTTCGGTGTCTTCGGGCGGTATCCTTCTTCCAATCCAGAGTCCTGCCTTGATAGCAAACTGGATCGTTTTCTCCACCGTCTTACTGCGACATTTGCTGCCTTTGAACTGAGATTGACCAGACTTACGATAACCGCGCATGCAGTCGAGCAACTTCTGGTTGCACTTCACGTTTAGATAATTTCTAGAGAGTAATATGCAATCGTCATGATCCTTGCAGCAGCTGTCCAGCCCATCACAAGGAGCCTCTCCATGGCATCCACTGTACAATACTCCGCAGTATCGCCCATATCTCAGAAACGGAGCCACTGCCATTCAAATCTGATCACACGTTAACAGAAATCTGGTATTCCATGATATCTCCTAATGCTCGCAAAAAGCCCACATATATTTTAAGGTCACAAAGCATACCTCTACAGAATTTCGATTCGCATCGATGGCTACATTCGTCCTGCAATCCCACAACCACAACAATATTATCCAATAATACTCTCGTAACAATAAGTAGAATTATAATCCAATAATACTCTAGTAACAATAAATAGAATGGTATTGCATGGCAGATTTGACCATAGAAATTCAATATTGTATTGAAATTAAAATGATGAAGCTCCCAAAGATGTAAAAGCGTTAATGTGTTCACCAATGACAAAGCGATGGAAGAGCCAACGAGATAAGCCAGTAGAAGGCATAGCAGTGAACCCAATCCCATTCTAAGAAAGGCCATGGATCCCACAACAGATGTAATCGCCAGTACTGCAATAATTTCATTGATAACCGGCATTGATTTGATATATACTGTTCGTGCTTTATTGTTTTTCTCGTCTCCTCCCTGGCTGCATACAATACTCGTCGCTAGTTGGCAAAGCTCCTGTGCTGCTGGTCTGTGCCATATATCAAATGATTCTTCTATTTCAGTCATAGACGACCTTTCGTAAGTTTTATATAATATATTCGATCCAAGTAAACTATAGTTGTATGACGAGACCATGTGATTCACTGTTGTATATGGCACGCAATTTCCAAATTTCTTTTGATGGACGTGTATTGTCTTAAGGCTAACGCAAATTAGCGACCAACCACGAGAATCACAAGGATCTTGGCGTCATGGTGAAGCATAAAGTGGATGAAGCACATGGAGAAACCTCCACGTCCGATAAAGAAATAGTTGAACCAAGAGAAATCCCTGAACCGAGGATGATTGTATCTAGCCATCATTGGGAAGCTTAATGATTGTAAAAGGCCATTGTTTCGAAGTTCAATATAGTTGTCTATAGTTTCCACTTGGTAGAGAGATTTATAGATATTTAGTGGTTTTTTACTCTATCGAGTGATTTCATTTTAAACATATCGAGGAGAGCACCGTATGTTAGGTGGACTCGACTAACCTTCAAAAATTTGAAGACATCATCAAATTTAGAGTGAGAACTTAGAATCTAGAGCGAGAACTTAGAAGTATAAATCAGTTCAAATTCTCGAATCAATTTTCAAGGAAATTCTATTGTTAGGTTTTTTTGGTCTTTCGAGAATATTTAAGACATGTTTTGTTTTCAAAAGTTAAAAGATTTAGATTATGTTACTATATAATTTTAGGAAATTCTAATGTTATACGGAGATTCTAATGTTAGATGGGTATTTAATAAATGTTTTATTTTTGAAAGTTTAAAGATTTGGATTATCTCACTATATAATTCTAGGAACTCAATGTTGAAAACAAAAACATGTTTCAAGGGAGTAACAACAAGTCCATTTCATTCAAATTGTAGTGTGAGTCTAGGGTTAAAGTTTAAAGTTCACTTGTTTTCCATAGTGAAAAGTCTCTAATGCAAAGTTTGTCCTTTTTATCTTCTTAAAAAATTATGTCATTAATAAATAAATTTAGGTTAGGCTTCTCAAAAATTCATTTGTATCTAAAAAATGATTGGAGAAACTCGAGGAAGCAATCATACTCACATTAACATGAACTTGGAGAGAAATAAAAGTGAATCTTTTAATGTTATGTTGACAACAAATAAAATTATTTATACATCACAGAGCTTATTACACATATATATTGACGAGCATCTTACTTACTTCACCTTAGGCTTCATTAGTCTCGTGATGATGATCCCAGAGTAGGGATCGAAATGTCGAGAGTTTCAATTTCTTCAACGCATCTCCTTCTTACCTGCAATTTTCTACTGCGTAATGACTACATTCAAACAACAACATTGTTCTTATCAAAATACCATATTGTTTCATAAGAATCCAATTTTCCAGTTACACCACTGTTTAAGCAAAATGGCATGCCATAGGATATGGGCATATACAACTTGCAAGCTTAAAAATAATTTCATTATATTTACAAACTTGATTATGTTCACCTAAATTTCATGACATCTATCCATGTGTTGTCTTAGGTTAAACACAGTGAACTTGTAAAAGCTTATTTATCCACCTTACCTCCTCTATTACATTAAGATGAACACAGAAATAGTTGCTTTGACTTAGATTTCTTATATATTATACTTAAATAATTTCCTAACTATGACTATTGATGTTATATGTAGGCGTCCTCTTTATTTAGAGACTTATCATTTTTATTCATGATAGGATTGATCTTATATGATGTCATAAATGCTATTATGATGGAGATGGATGCATTACTTTGAGAGAACTGATATATTTAATTACATTTGTAGAGCCCTTGATATCCCATTTAAAGTTGCTCCAACAAGCTAGAGAGAATGACAAGTTTTTGTTGAAATACGAAACACAATGTGAGGGTTGTAGCTTAGCTTACAATATTGTTTTGATGTAGCTTTTCATAATTGTGTAGAACTTATGAAGCTTAAATACTATGTCATAACAAATCTATTTGTGGGATATTAGAGAATACCCCTAATTTAAGTAGAAAATGATAAATAGGTCTGCCAAAATAATTTTGTTGGCCCCCCTCCCAATACATCTTTCCAATTTAAAAAATCTTATTTTTACCAGATATTCCCTACTTTACATAGATATCCTTCTTATACCACCACAATACTTATAAAACCCACACATCATACACCCCCACGATATCTCCATTATATTGACCATATAGTAGAGGTGGATGAGATTACCATGATATCCCCACTATACAATAAGGTAATTATCCAATGTAGATTATATTATAACTACTTATAGTAAATATTTGTATTGTGAAACCCACAAAAGTAACATTTACAAGATATTTCAACCCTTTGATGCTATACAAGTTTTTTCAATTCTTAATTTACCATAATCATTCGTTGTCAACATAGATTGTTTCTCAACATGCTAAGTGCTTTATTAATCATGATTCCTATGCTTATGCATGTTATTGTTCACAACACAAACATTTACTATTTTGTCTATTGAGTTTGCAACCACAAAATATAAAGCTCCTCTCTAATGTTACAAAGCTGGACTTCAACGGTCAAAAGAAGCCAAGTTATAACTGAGAATAGTCGAATTCAAAAAGGAACAGCAAAATGCGCTTTGAAGCTTCTCATCACAGAGAAAATGTTGCACTGTGCTCCCAATGAACTGAGTCCCCCCAATCGTCCTCCCTTCTCGTCGCCAACTTCCTCTATTTAAGCCTCATAAGTAATGGATTTACCTTCTTTCACAAAACTATTACCAAGGAGACAAAACATAAAATAAATGCGACTGTTCACATCCCCCTGCCAAACGCCGACTTGTTATCCTAGCGGGTGGTTCATATTCCCTTCAATGTTATCGCAACGGTGGCATAACTGCCAAGAAAAGCTTTCCAACTGTTACGAATAAGCTGTGAATATCCTTCCATGACAAGGATCTGACCTCCAGAACCATACGTGACTGAACTACCGGAAGTGTTAGTCAACCGTGCTTCGCCGTTGTGGAAGAGGATAAGCAACGGGCTCCGATGGTCTCAATCAACTGTCTGCTGGTTTTCAAGTCGGAGGCTTTAGTCACTTTGGTTTTCGTAGTTGTGGATGGCGCACCACTTCTTTTTTTGATTCCCTCGAGTTATTTCACCAATCTTTTAAGTTTTGGGCTTCCGCCGTTGCAGCTGCCGAATCGTTCCAACCTACGATCCATCCGAGCGTCTGTCAAGCTTCCGCCGTTGCGGAAGGGAGATGCCTTGTGAGCCCCGCCATTGTGGAAGGGAAAAGGCTTCCGAGCCCCACTGTTGCGGAAGAGGAAAAGGCTTCCGAGCCCCACTGTTGCGGAAGGGAAAAGGCTTCCGAGCCCTGCCATTGCGAAAGGGAAAATATTCTGACCGCCAATCCTTATATATATTTTTTCATCTGGTTATCTCCGCGGATAGACTAATAGTTTGGCCACCCACCATTGCGGACAGAGATGTGCTTCCAACCTCCGATGTTGCAGAAGGAGTTCTCTTTTGACCTCCGATCTGCATATTTTTGCCGTCCATTTTTTCCAACCACCATTGCTGAACCATATACCATATTGGATCTTTAGAGAGGAATAATCCGCTAGATCAATCCTTCACATTGGAGAGCTTTTGGACCACCAAAAGCCTGAATTATTCTGCAAGTAAGTGAGGGTAAAGTTCCCTCACTTTACCAATCTCCATCCATCTTGCTTTGCTAGGATGCATCCCCTTCAGCCCCACTCGAAGGTACTCAGCATTCCCCCTTCATGAAGTCCTTACATTTCTGTCAAGAATAGCATCATCCTGCAACTCTCTCATATATTCAGGTGCCAAATCATCTATTGAAGGAATCTGTATGTTAATTTCTTCATCCATGATCATAGGAGGCTCATACAGTTTAAGATTCTCAACATTGACAACTGAATAAATTTGCATGTATGGAGGTAAATTCAAGCGAAAAGCATTAGTACCGATCTTTTCCAAGATCTCAAAATGACCATACCTGATAGGTTTAAGATTTTTACCTTCACCTTTCATCCTTTCTTTGGTGATGTGTAACCAAACTCGGTCACCAACCTGAAATTGATGATCAATTCGATGCTTGTCATGCCTGGCCTTGTACTTTTCCTGGATCTTCTCTAATTGTTCTTGAACTGCCTGCTGCACTGCTTGGATTATCTGGATGAACTTTAAAGCTTTATCTGTTTCATGATGTCCATCCACTGCATTTTTGCCAAAAGAGAAGTCCATCGGTGTTTTTGGCAGATAACCAAAACAAGTTTCAAAAGGAGATCTTTTCATGGAAGAATGAATTGCATGATTGTAAGCATGCTGTATATACTGCAACTGCTCATCCCAAATTTTAGGATGCTTAGTACAATATCCCCTGAGCAGCTAAACCACTGTTCTATTCACTACCTCTGTTTTCCCATCGGTCTATGGATGAAAAGCCGTACTTTTCTTCAGTTTAGTGTCCATAAGCTCCCATAAAGTTGACCAGAATTCTCCCAAGAACTGGGAATCTCGATTAGATATAATAGACATGGGCAGCCCAAAATGTACCCAAACATTTTGAAAGAATAAAAGAGCTGTTTGTTCAGCAGTGATCTGCTTGTTACATGGCATCAAGATACACATTTTGCTGAACCTATCCACAAAAACATATAGGTAATCATGCCCTTTTCTAGACATAGGTAGTCCTCCTACAAAGTCCATAGAAATTATTTCCCAAGGACGAGAAGAAACTGGAAGAGGAGTGTACAAACCCAATTTCCTATTGCTAGGCTTACTTGTTGCACACATAACACAACCCCTTATATATTTAGCTACAATTTCTTGCATTTGAGGCCAATAACAATGATTCTGCAATACAGACAATGTTTTACTTACTCCAAAATGTCCTGCAATCAATGGACTATGTGCTTCTCGAATCACATGTACTCTTTCTTTCTCTGGAATATATAGTTTACCGAGATGATACAAGAGCTGATTATGCACATAATAGTTCTCTTCCTGTTTACCATGTATTAGTGATGCATATACTTTCTTAAAATCTTTATCTTTTGCATATTGTTCAATATAACTTTCATGTGTTAATGAAATGTTCTGAAGAATGATTGAAGCATTCATGGGTGGCCTTGATAACATGTCTGCTACTTTATTATGAATTCCCTTTTTGTACTTAATGACGAGAGGAAACTGTTGTAAGAACCCCATCCATCTTAAATGCCCACTTTGTTGTATTTTAGTTTGAGATTGTAAATATTGAAGTGGTTGATGATCAGTATGTATGACTGTCTCTTTTCCCATGATATAATGTTTCCACTTCTTCACACTCTATACTAAAGCATACAATTCTTTGTCATATGTCGGATAGTTACTTACCGTAGTAGAGAATGTTTCTGAATGGTAACAGACTGGCTTCCTTCCTTGCATCAAAACAGCTCCCATGGAAAACCCACTAGCATCGGTTTCGATCTCAAATGGATGCTGCAAATATGGCAATGTCAGAACTGGTGCGGTGCTAATTCTTTCCTTCAAAGTGTCAAAGGCTCTCTGATGCTTGCCTCCCCATTGGAAAATTTCTTTAATGCTTGTCAATGTATGTAATGGAGCAGCAATGGAAGAAAACCCAGAAATGAATTTCCTCCAATACTGAACCGCACCCAGAAAACTTCTGATTTCAGTAACGGTGTTAGGCCGTGGCCAGTTTACAATGATAGCAACCTTGGCTGGGTCCACTCGCAGGTGGCCTCTACCAATGATATGGCCTAGATATACTAAAGAAGTTTTAGCAAATTCACATTTACACATTTTTACATAAAGCTTTTCCTTTCTCAGTACATCTAAAATTTTCTTCACATGTACAGGATGCTCTTCCCAGTTGTTTCTAAACACAAGGATATCATCTAAGTATGCAATTACAAAATCATCAATGAATGAATGAAAGACATCATTCATGACCCGCATGAAAGTAGCAGGTGCGTTACAGAGCCCAAAAGGCATCACAAGCCATTCATACAAACCCTGTTTCATCTTAAAAGTTGTTTTCCAAGCATCATGCTCAACAAAACGGATTTGATGATACCCACTACGTAGATCCAATTTTGTAAATTATGTTGCATGTTTCAACTGATCAAGCAAATCATCAATATGAGGAAGATTATACCTGTTTTTAATGGTGATTTTGTTAAGGGCCCTGTAGTCGATACACATCCTCCATGACCCATCCTTCTTTGGAACCAAGACTATAGGAGAGCCACAAGGAGAAGTGCTGGGCCGGATGACCCCCTTCTCAATCAGCTCCTGAACCTGCTTCTTGATCTCCTCATTCTGCATTACAGACATCCAGTACATGGCTATGTTCAGGAGTGGCACATCCTGCTGCAAATGTATCTCATGCTGAATCTCTCTCTTCGGTGGTAACCCCTTCGGATCTTGAAACAAATCATCGTACTCAAAAATGATGTCAATCAGTTCATATTTATGCTTAGGGTCACATTCTTCAAAAGATTTAGAGACTTCATCATTTTTCATCTTAACCATCATCAACACAAAGTTCTTACTAGCATTTACCAACCTCGTCATTCGTCCTGCCAAGACTATTGCTAGATTGGTTTTCATCTTATGTGCTCGTACAATATATTCCATACCTTCTTTAAAAAGATGGTACTTATTCTGCTCTCTATAAAGGACTTCTTTCCGGTCATACAAATATGGACTCCCAAGTACAATTCCACAAATGTCAATTGGTACTACATCTAATTCTACCTCATCCCTAAACCTTTTAGTAATCCCAAATTTTAATACACATTTCTTTGTAACTTGCAATCGTGTATCATTAGTAACCCAACCTAGAGGATAGGGCTTTTCATGAGGCACAGTAACTAAATGCAATTTATTAACCACTTCTTCTGATATCAGATTTACTTATGAACCACTATCAACCAATGTATCAATCTTTGTGTGATCTGCAATGACATGAACTTGAAACATTCCACTTCTATCTTTATCATTTTTCTTAGAAGTAGATGGTAGACTTGTACTTGCACTAGAACTGGATTATGCATCAATGGGAAGTGAGATACTTTTATCCTTACCTTGGATTTCGACAGCTGTAACTTTTGTTTCATCACCTGAGTTGGATCCTAAGTCTTGAATAGCTGCTGCAGTAGCTTTTGCTTTTCCTTTGTCTTTGTTTCCTCCATACTTCTTTGGCCTTAACTCTGGATGAAGTTCCCAACACTTGGAGACATCATGTCCCTTCTGACAATGCGAACATGTAGGCTTTTCATCTTCTTTCTTAACAGTAGCCATCTTCTTTTTCCCCTTATCTTTACCTTTTGATTTGCTGTCAAATTTAAATGACTTCTTCACAAAAGTATCATTAGCATGCTTACCCCTGGCCTCTAAATGGGTAGCTTGAACACATACATCGTCTAAATTACTGGGATTAAACATCAACAAAGTATGCTTCAAATAATAATGCATGCCACCAATGTACTTAAGAAGAGTTTCCTGTGTATCTAATGAAACATTGAATGCAATAGCCCTCTTTCTGAATTCATGAGTATAATCTTGAATGATTTGTCCTTTAGCTTGTCTAAACATTTGCCAATTCATGGTTAATTGCTACATGTGACCTAAAGGATAAAATTGCTTCCTCAATACTTCAATGAATTCATTCCAAACTGAAATAATTTTACCATTCTTTCGAAGATCTTGTTGAATCTTGCTCTCCCACCAAGTAAGAGCCATTCCACTCATCCTCAAAGTGGCCAATTGAATCTTGGAAGGGTCATCATTAATGCCCTGCACCCTGCAATATACTTCAAGCTGCTTGATCCAATTGTCTAATTTTTCAGCATCTGCATCTCTATTATAAATAGGTAATTCAAATTTTACATCCAATTTGAAATAAGGCATATTAGGACTTGCATTATGAGAAGTATGAGAAGAATAAAAAGTCTGTTTAGTATCAGGAGGATCACCATCACCTCCTACTCCTTTACCCTTTTCTTCTGACTTCACTTCTGCATCTCTGGATGAAGATCCTTCTTCTTTCTTCTTCCTTTCTGCTCGCTCATCCAGTAGAATTTCCATCATGGCTTTCATGCTCATAAAATCCTCTAGAAACTTAGTTT
Source organism: Pseudotsuga menziesii (assembly GCA_001517045.1). NCBI lineage: Eukaryota > Viridiplantae > Streptophyta > Pinopsida > Pinales > Pinaceae > Pseudotsuga > Pseudotsuga menziesii. The sequence continues at coordinate 210,271 of LPNX011190914.1, read as the reverse complement.
CCGACATAACAGGTTTTTCCCGTTCGGTGTGTCCTTCTTCTTCCCTTTGTGGAGAAGACATGGTTCTTGAGAATGTTCTCTTGGAGCCAATCTCAGGATCTCCTTCAACTAATTCTCCTTCACCAAGCTTTAACCTGGACCTGGTAAGCATTCACAAACTTGCACAACAGTCAACCAGCTCTGATACCAAATATGATCCGTAGGACCTCAACTTTAGTGCATTAAAAGTTTGTTGTAAAAGAATGCGTGCAACAGGTTAATTAAAGGAATAGCATCAATAGAAATTAAATGCTCAGAACAGGAATGAAAAACAAGACTGATAAACCAATGCCAAGCAGAAACACAGAACCCAAAGTCACAGATAGAAATTGATAACGGAGTTCACCCCCTCCACTGGGCTACGTCTCCGGGCCCCTCCCCAATGGGAACCAATCCAATTAACTTCTCAAAATGGTACAAATGGTTCTAAACTAATCATAGAAAATGGACATCAATAATAAAGTCTTCAAGACCTCCTCTCTAATGTTACAAAACTGGACTTCAACGGTCAAAAGAATCCAAGTTATAACTGAGAATAGTTGACTTCAAAAAGGAATAGCAAAATGCACTCTGAAGCTTCTCATCACAGAGAAAACGTTGCACTGTGCTCCCAAGGAACTGAGTCCCCCCAATCGTCCTCCGTTCTTATCGCCAGCTTCCTCTATTTAAGCCTCATAAGTAACACATTTACCTTCTTTCACACAGCTGTTACCAAGGAGACAAAACGTAAAAGAAATGCGACTATTCACATCCCCCTGCCAAACGCCAACTCGTTATCCTAGTGGGCGGTTCATATGCCCTTCAACGTTATCACAACGGTGGCATAACTACCAAGAAAATCTTGCCAACTGTTATGAATAAGCTGTGAATATCCTTCCATGCCAAGGATCTGACCTCCGGAACCATACGTGACTGAACTACCGGAAGTGTTAGTCAACCATGCGTCGTCATTGCGGAAGAGGATAAGCAATGGGCTCCGATGGTCTCAATCGGCTGTCAGCTAGTTTTCGAGTCGGAGGCTTTAGTCACTTTGGTTTCCGCAGTTGCGGATGGCGCACCACTTCTTTATTCGATTTCGTCGAGTTATTTCACTGATCTTTTAAGTTTTGGGCTTCTGTCGTTGTGACTGCCGAATCATTCCGACCTCCAATCTGTCCGAACGTTCGTCAAGCTTTCGTCGTTGCGGAGGGGAGATTCCTTGTGAGCCCCGCCATTGCAGAAGGGAAAAGGTTTCCAAGCCCCGCCATTACGGAAGAGGAAAAGGCTTCCGAGGCCCACAATTGCAGAAGGGAAAAGGCTTCCGAGCCCCGCCATTGCGGAAGGGAAAAGATTCCGAACGCCAATCCTTATATATATTTTTTTCGTCCAGTTATCTCTGCGGACAGACTAATAGTTTGGCCGCCCGCCGTTGCGGACAGAGATGTGCTTCCAACCTCCGATGTTGCGGAAGGAGTTCTCTTCCAACCTCCGATCTGCGTATTTTTTCCATCCGTTTTTTCCAACCGCCATTGCTGAACCATATACCATATTGGATCTTTAAAGAGGAATAATCTACCTGATCAAATACCTAGCTAGAATCTTGATTTGATAGAAGGGAAAAGGCTTCCGAGCCCCACCATTGCAGAAGGGAAAAGCTTCCGACCGCCAATCCTTATATATATTTTTTTCGTCCGGTTATCTCCGTGGACAGACTAATAGTTTGGACGCCCACCGTTGCGGACAGAGATGTGCTTCCAACCTCCGATGTTGCGGAAGGAGTTCTCTTCCGTCCTCCGATCTGCGTATTTTTTCCATCCATTTTTTCCAACCGCCGTTGCTGAACCATATACCATATTGGATCTTTAAAGAGGAATAATCTGCCGGATCAAATACCTAGCTAGAATATTGATGTGATAGAAGGGAAAAGGCTTCCGAGCCCCACCATTACGGAAGGGAAAAGCTTCCGACCGCCAATCCTTATATATATATTTTTCGTCCGGTTACTCCGCAGACAGACTAATAGTTTGGCCACCCTCCATTGCGGACAGAGATGTGCTTCCAACCTCTGATGTTTCAGAAGGAGTTCTCTTCCGACCTCCGATTTGCGTATTTTTGCCGTCCATTTTTTCCAACCGCCGTTGCTGAACCATATACCATATTGGATCTTTAAAGAGGAATAATCCACCGGATCAAATACCTAGCTAGAATCTTGATGTGATAGAATCATTGCATAAAACCTTACAAATGTGCATGGCTCTGACTACCCTTTGTGTCACATTGATTTATATATATAAATTTTCATGGTTGATATCAATCACCTCTATTTTCTACTTAGTTAATATGATAATAAAAATCATTGGACCACAAACTACACCAAGTGTGGATTTTGTATCCATGATAGAATCAAAACTACATTGTCAACTCATCATCATACCTAATTTTTTATGTCTTTGTGTAACATCCCCTTCGCCCAATCCATCCAATGGGAGGGGACATTAACTAAAATCGAGCTCCCAAATTTTTCCCCATAGCCAAATTACAATTTCATAATATTTAAAAATATGTGTGTAGATGAAAAATAGAAATACAAGTCAAAAATAAAAATTGATCCACACAGACACACTACATGCATAATAATCATAGACATCAATTATAAACATTGCACCTTAAAATACAAAAGAATACTTATCTTTTAACAACATAGATCCATTCAATTTGTTCTGTAAGAATGATTTTCCACCCAACCGTAGCCTCTTTGTTAACCATATATTATTTTTGGTGAGATGTCACCCCCAATTCGAGCTATGAGGTCATCAGGGTGAAGGAAACACCTACATAATTCTCTCTCTCAACCTAAAATTTGTTATGCACTTTATGCTCATCCAAATGTGGATACAGATATTTATAGGGATATCACCCTGTCACCACAGACTTGGTTCTCACAATACCTACCCCACATAACACGCTTCTAGGATTAGACTTTCCCTTAACTGATCCACGGTTCTCTTGGGCGATCCATCTTGCTAGGTACTTCCATTGTGTGCATAGAAGGAGGCCAATATGATGTATGCTAATGGAGAACCACTTGTAACATAAATTTGTTGTTTCTTAAGAATCTATGAGAAACATAAATCAAGAGGTAAAGGTTCCTAGCCTTCCCAATCTCTTTTCTCACCCACAACCATTTATTTTCTCATCCAAATATATAGCTCTATCCTTGAATTCAAATTTATGGGTTACACAGTTTGGTAAATGGTCACGAGAAACAATATAGAGCTTTGCCTAGTGTTATATGCATGAAATAATTAGAGAATGAGGGTGGACTCTAAGTGATATGAGATAATGGTGAAACGACAACTAACATAGCTTCTGAACATAGAAGAAATGAATATTGGTAGCTGCATAATAACTTCTAACAGTTGGAAGAACTATCACAAAAGTGTAGTTATCCCCATTCTTAATAACTACATGAGGTGAATTTCCCACCAACCTCACACATGCATTCAATGATTGGAAAATAATAAAAAAGGACATAATTGGCTTATTCTTGAAGCACATGGAAGAAATTGGATGAGTTCTAAGGTTGACATTTGGAAGCAAAGGATTAGTCTCCCATGGGACCCCTTTACTATTCTCCTCTGGTGGAATTATAGCCCATTTAGTGCGCTTTACACAACCATTCTTGGACAATTTTATTAATTACACACATAATATTTACATATATTTTGAGTCAGCATGACAAGCCAACCATATGGTCCAAAAAAAATATACAATGTACATCTTACATGGCCTAGCCATTCACTAGTCGAGCCTTGGACTTGAGCTCCACACTAGGAAATCATACTAGAAGAATTACGTCATTTACATAATTTTGATTAAATACATTACAAAACAAAATTTGGGGCATTACACTTTGTCATATGTCAAAAGTTGTAGACCTCACAAAACCAATGGATAGGTAGCTTACAATATGGCAAATGAGTCATATGATGCAAACCTAATGTAACCAAATAAGTAGGTTATGAAATGGTGAGTTCAATTTAATGATGGTCTCTCGTGACACATTCATGGTAATAAAAACATGGAAAAACAACAATATGTTGACTTGGAGGGGTGATTTGAGGTACTTCCATTATAAATTTGAATATGGTGTAAGAAAATGAAAAGTAGGAAATCAAGTTAGCTTCTAAAATATATAAGGTTTCATTTATTGTTTTTTGTATAACTAAGTTAGATTCGAGTTTTTATAACATCTAAATGATATTATTTAGGAAAAACATAATGCATGTGTTGTCGTTATTGCGGGAATTGTGTGCCAAAATGATGGAATTTTGTTACAATTTCTTGTGTAATTGTAGAGATTGGATTTTTCTTGTGAGTGACTATTTAAAAAAAATTATAATGTTACTTTATATTTTGCTAGAATAATGAAATTCATTATACCCCTCAAATCATGATGTCAAGTGTTAGTGGGAGGTACACTGGTCTTAACATAATCAAACATTTTTTTGGTATATTATAGATATTTTTGTGTTCAACTGCACCATATAAATTAATTAAACATTGAATCAAAGATAAAAAAAACCTATAGGACAAGCAATAAACATATGTGTTTTAGAATTTTGATACCTATCATGTCAAAAATAAATTAAAAATAGTAAAAAATAAAAAAATTTTAAATTATAAATAATTGGAATTTACATTAGTTATCTATATGTGTGTGCAATTTCATTGATGAAGAATTTTCTTTACCTATATAAAAATAACATAAAAATTGCAGTTATTGAGAAGCATTAACAAAATTTTATTTTTCATGTGTTTTCATCCCAAACCACTAAACCTACATCTAAACCAACCTAGTTAGTAAACATGTATTTCATAATTGACAATGGAACCCCCCAAAAAAGAATTCCAATAATAAGTAGTTTAAAAATGATTTAAAAAAAATGAATGTCAAAATTTGCATGTGCTTTAAAAATGTACACATGTTAATAACATCCACAAATTCTAAAATGCATGTGTGTTATTTTTAAAATAAAAATATTTTAGTATTCTTTTTATAACATTCTAAGAGGACATTAGTTTTTGGAGTTTATGGATAGATATAGGAGTAAGTTTCACAATATTCTTCAAGAGAAATACATGTCGGAAAGGTTCTTTGACATAAAGGTGAAAGAGTTTCGTAAGTTACGCATGGGAACCATGGCTATGGATGATTTTATTAACATATTTTTGGATCTGTTGCATTATGTGCCATACATCAAGGACATGAAAGTAAAAATACAACAGTTTTTAGGATGTCTTCCTCCCAACTTTCAAGAAAGGATTGAATTTGACATTCCTAGAACATTTGACACCACCTTACACAAAGATAGGATTTTCTATGAGCATGGACAGATGAGGAAAGAGAACATTAACAGAAGCAGAGAATAGGTACAAAGCCATATTTACCAACTCCAAATGCTAACAAGCCAGCATCAAATGGGGGAGCCAATGTTTCCCCGCTGCAAATCAAATTTTGGAAATGACAAGGGCCTCATTATGCTCGATACTGCAAGAACAAGACCAATGGGGTCTCGCACAACTTTCAAGAAGAACCAATGATAGAGGACATAGATGGAACACCGCGGATTTATGTAGCCTTGGATGGTCGACAGGAGGACCATCAGGCTACCATAGTTGAGATAGAAGGTAATATATTAAACACTTTTATTTCAATACTGATTGACGCCGGTGCTTGCTGGAGCTATGTATCGCCTAAAATTGTGGAGGTATGTAAACTAGGAAAAGTTAAACATGATAAACCTTGGCTGGTCCAATTAGCCACAAGTACAAAACGAAAAGTTTATAAAATAGTTAAAGATTGTGAGGTAAACTTGAATGGTTTTCCTACTAGAGTAAACCTGAACATCCTACCCTTAGGATCATATGATATACTTATCGGCATGGACTAGTCTGAACAACACCATGTCATGCTTGATTGCTTACATAATTCAATCTTGTGTACAGATAGCCAAGCGAATCAAGTAAAGATTCAAGGCATAACTAAGAAATTTTTTGGAAGGAAGATATCCGTTTTACAAGCAAATAAGTGCATTAGGAAAGGCTACAATTTGTTTGGAGTAAACAACCAAGACATAGAAGCTGAAAGAGAAAATCACATTGAGGAATTTCCAGTTCTTGTAGACTTAAGGGACATATTTCTTGAGGAAATTCGAGGATTACCACTGAAACGAGACCTAGATTTTTCCATAGAATTGACACCAGGATCAGTTTTGGCTTCAAAATCCCCTTATCGCATGAGCACACTAGATTTAATGGAACTCAAACTGTAGTTGCAGGAGTTGATCGAGAAAGGATATATCCAACCAAGTGTGCCCCCTTGGGGAGCAACAATAATTTGCGTAAAGAATAAGGATGGTATGATGCAGATGTGTATCGATTACCGTTAGCTTAACAATATGAATATCAAGAAACGATACCCACTCCCTAGGATCAATGACTTGTTCAATCAAGTAGGAGGAGCCAATATATTTTCAAAGATCAACCTGTGATCCGGGTACCATCAGGTAGAGATTCACGACGAGGATATTTACAAAACTTCCTTTCGAACAAGGTACGACCACTATGAGTTTGTAGTGATTCCGTTCAGGTTGACCAATGCACCCGCAAACTTTATGTGTATGATGAAAAATATATTCAGTAAATACCTGGATAAATATGTTTTGGTATTTATAGATGACATCCTAGTTTACTCTAAGAGTAAAAAGGAACATGAGGAACACCTATGCATAGTACTACGGGTGTTACGAGAACACCAGATCTAGGTGAAGTTTACTAAATGTGACTTTTACAAACCACAGTTAAGATACTTGGGTCAGATCATCTCCGATATGGGGATAGTTATTGACCTAAACAAGATTAAAGCCATAGAATATTGGCCTGCTCCTACTAGTGTCATCGACATTAGAGCCTTTTTGGGATTATCCAGTTATTATCAAAATTTCATTGAGAACTTCTCAAGAATAGCTTGTCCCATGACTGCTTTGTAAAAGAAGGAAAACAAATTCTTATGGACGACCAAGTGCAAGGAAAGTTTTCAAAAGCTTAAACAGATTTTGACGACCGCACCAATACTACAAATTGTGGATCTCGATGGAGATTTTTTTGTTTGCATGGATGTAAATAAGGAAGGACTTGGATGAGTCCTCTTGCAGAACAATTATGCAATCTATTACAAATCACAAAAGTTAAAAGAACATGAGCATAATTACCCCACCCATGATCTTGAGTTAGCGGTCATCCTCCATAACTTGAATATGTGGAGGCACTACCTCATGGGAAGGAAATTCCTTCTAAAGGAAGACAATACAAGTTTAAAATATTTATTTAAACAACTGGATCTGAATGCTAGGAAATCCATATGGTTGGCTTTCCTTAGAGAGTACCATTTCTATCTAAAGAATATAAAGGGAAAAGAGAACAAGATTGTTGATGCTTTGAGTCGACGAAATTATATGATATATGAGGTGACTTTAAGTCAAACTAATTCGAATTTACACAGGATTAGAATGGCGAATAGAGTTGACCCTTTCTATGTTAAAATCCTCAAGAAGGTCCAAGAGTACAGGTTGTTCCAACAAAAAAAAGAGCACAAGGTAGACAAAACAGGACTGCTATGGTCCAAGGAGAGATTGTACATTCCGGAAGGAGCCGACATTCGGTCTAGCATCCTCATGAAAATTCATCTAACACCCTACTCGGGGAATATGGGATATCAAAAGATGATATCTTTCATTAAGAGACTTTTTCTGGCCTAAGTTGAAGGCCGACATAGCGTTGTTTACGGCGTGAAATGTCAGGAATTTCATTCGGTCAAAGCTGAGCACCAACATCCTTCAAGGTTGCTGCAACCATTATCCATTCCAGAATGGAAGTGGGAGGTCATTAGTATGGAATTTATCATGGGTCTAGCTAAGAGTAAGAAACAAAATGATTCTATTTTTTATTAGTTAACAAATTTTCAAAAGTAGCACACTTCATTCCAATTAAGTTGACATACAAGGAATTACACATTGCCGATATCTTCTTGAATGAGATATTTAGATTTCATGGGATACCCAAGGAAATAATCTCGGATCAAGATACTAATATTACCGGGAACTTTTAGATATCATTATTCTCCAGATTAGAGACGTAGTTTAACTTTAGTACTACTTACCACCTGCAAACATATGGGAAGACCGAACGAGTAAACTAGATTGTAGAGGACATGCTTAGGATGTATGTCATGAACAACCCCACCAAGTGGGAATATTACCTACATCTTGTAGAGTTTGGATATAAAAATGGATACCAGATTTCTACAAAGATGATTCCCTTTAAGGTACTCTATGGACGGAAGTGTAGAACACCAACTACTTGGGATAGACCAGTGGATCGACACATGTTAGGGCTTGGATTATTAAAGGACATGCAACAATTGGTTACCAAGGTCTAGGTGAACCTTAAAGAAGCACAAGACCACCAGGAAAGCTACACAGATAAGAAAAGAAAATATAAGGATTATGAAATAGGAGACCATGTATACTTGAAAGTAAAAGAAAAATGAGGTTCATTGAGCTTGGGAAGGTGTGGTAAGTTAGAACCTAGATTTTGTGGACCCTTTGAGATACTAGCAAAGAGAGGGGTAGTGGAATATGGACTAGTGTTACCCACTCACATAAAAGTCCACAATGTGTTCCATGCATCTTTATTAAAGAAATATGTTTATGATACTAAACATGTGATTGATTGGCCCTTAATATAGGTGGAACGTGAAGGGGGGTTTTCCCCTGAACCCCATCATATATTGGACAAAAGAGAGCTACATCTCAGGAAGTGCACCACAGTCCAGTTGAAAGTGCAATGGAAGCACTTTGAGGCCGATGAGGCTACTTGGGAGAATGAAGCCACCATGAGAAAGGACTACCCCTCCTTGTTTCATGATTTCATTCCGAGTCCCTAGAACACTAGGGACGATGTTAGTATAAGTAGGGAGGGATGTAAAATATTTAATTTTAACCTAACACTAATGGGAATAAGCCCCATTGATTATGATGTTGCTTTGATGTCTTATTTTGATATATTAGGTCAAAGACCCCACTGCATATGAACATGATGATTTGTTTGATATATTGGGCGTAATACAATTGCATATGTTATATATCTATGTTTTCATGTGTTGGGCATGGACCCTAATGAACATGATTCATGAGATGTTTTGTGTTGAGCGGGGAGCTCTCAAGCACATGGGTAATTGAAGTTTTGTGCTAAGCGAGAAGCTATGGAGCACATGAGTATTTATATTTGTGTTGAGCAAGAAGCTATGGAGCAATGAGTTTTGAGACATTTGTTCTGAGCATGAATCTTTGGAGCACATGAAAATATAAATTCGAAGTGTTGGGAATAAGCCTTAGAACCTTCCAAGTTGATGTTGAGCTTAAGATCTGGAACATCAAATCCTTAGCCATTGTATCCCTCGGTGTATCCTACAAATACCTCCTAGAGTTAGTGTTGAGCGAGGAGCTCTGGAATTGCACTAGGTTTGTAACTCCTTGTTTTTAGCATTGAGTATGGGCTCTAGATAAGCGCTAGGAGTTACTGAAAAGAATTAAATATCTCGAGTGAAAATGACTCAAATAAAAATTGATCTCATATGACTTATTTGTAAGTGATTAAATGAAAATTTGAATTTCTGTATCTCATCAAGTACTGAAGAACTACCATGTTATACGAGCGAATCCAACATGCAAGGATGTTTAGAGTTGACTAGCCTAGTTGTCCTAACCCCTACTTGAAGGCCTTATTAAAGAAAGTGTCATGTGTTTAGGGATCATGCTATATGATACCTAAGGACTAAATTTTAACAAATAATATATAGAAGTATACAGTTTGTACATGGTATGAATAAAGGGTAAGAATAAGTAATAATACTAATAGCTATAACAAATATGGAGAGGCTCCATATATTATTATTATTACTAAAAGAGAATTAAATATTAAAATACCTACAAAAGTCCAAATAGGAACTAGTTAAAAGTTCCTATGTTAAATATTAAAAAGTGCCTAAAATAAATAAAAGGGTTAAATCAAGAAATCAAATGATTCTTGATTTAACTGTCCCTTTGAGTGAAAAGTATTCCTATAAAAACCCAAGCCAAAGAGAGGCTTGGGGATCTTCTATATTTTTGGTGATTCCATATTCTTCCTGATTAATCTCAAGAGAGTTCTTGGAGAACATTTATCCTAAGAGGAAAAAGGAGAACTGATTTAGAACCTGATATCCCAGTTAAGGAATCCTTACCTTAGGAGCTCTAAGCTACTTGCATGTTGAAACCAGCTCGAGGGGATCCAGATTTAAACCAGGAACGGTTTCGGGTCATGGTTGGGTAGAATGTGGTAGTTCCCAAGTGACTCAGTTATCTATATAGAGGTCATATCTATCTGTGAATTTGTTAATGTTGGGTATTTGAGGGTGCAGGGTTTTAGCCATTGAAATAGCTTCATCTTGTAGGTATGAGGTTCTTGATTTTTCCCTGTAAACTACACAATTTTTACGATTTGAAATAGATTAAATTATGAATGAATATGTAGTAGTTGTCTGCTATAAACTAGTTTATCCTTTCTGCAGTTCTTTTCCTATCTATGAATGTAAATTTTTTGTTCTATAGTTCATTTCTGCAATTTATTTTCTGTATAATAAGTTAAGGGTTTTGTTTTTCTAATTCCTTTTTGCAATTTATTTCCTATCTTTAAATTTATTTTCCAAAACCTAACACTAGTCAAAACAAAGCCTATATATATTATCTTTGCTGGAAGATTTCATATTACCAATAGGATTATGTTAAATACAAATAAACCTAACTATTATCTATAGCATTAGTCTAATATCCAAGTAAAATATTATAAACATATTTATAAACAATACATTTCCACTTTATAAACAAAATAAATGCCAAGCTAAATCCATCGAGACCTCTAAAGGCCTGTAGGCACATTATAAACAAACAAGACTATAAACAAATCATCTTCATTATTATTATTTTTTTATGAAAACGGTTAAATTTTTTTAATTAAATACTGGAAAAGAGGCTGCCAGGGCCATTACAATGCATATTCAAAACTACTATCATGAGCTTCATCTCTAATACACACATGGCTAATACTATGCTGGGTCGTATCTTTCTAGATTCTGCATTTGCTGATGAGGTGCAGATTAGAGTAGCCTTAGTGTTAGGGAATCGGGTGATTTGAAGTTTCTCCATTTACAATTAGTTGGCTCTTGCTCAAGAAAGTGCCTCAGTTGGGCTCAACATCCACTAGATTGTTGAGATTCCTTAGCATGTGATAAGCCTTGTAAGTGTTGAAGTGCGTCAAAAGGAGAAGGACTTTCCTGTACGTTTGGCCAAGGTTAATATCCGTTGGCCCTTTCTTAGTGTGTAACGCTTTAACAATTAGCCTAGAGTCACCAAAGATATTAATCTTCTGGATGTTCAGCTTCCTGGCTTGGTTTAGCCCTTGCCACAGCGCAAGAAACTCAGCTTGATTGTTGGAGGTGTATCCTAGTCCCCATGCATAGGACAGATAAAGATTTCCAGAGGGCTCAATCATGATGCCTCCTCGTCCAGCTTGACCAGGATTCCCTTTCGAGGCCTCATCAAAGAAGAGGCTCCATTCATCAAGGGCTGACCTCCACTTAATAAAATCCTGTTCATCCAACCTAATTTCCCAGTTTTTCTTTTGAGGAGGTTTGATTGCTTTAGTGGTTTGCTGGTTCAGGTTAAGCTCCCTAAGCGAGTGATCTTCTTCAGGAGAGAGGTTAGTAGAATTTTTTATGGAAGGCTTAGTGCTTAGAGCTTCTGACATCATAGTTCGGGATTTAATAGCGACTTGAGGAGGAAGTCTACTTTCCTCTTTAAAAATTCTTTTTTTCCTCTCCAGCCAGATTTTCCAGCACAGAAATTTGGGAGTCCACATCCATGCGAGCTTGAGGAGATTTTTCTTGCTCGGATTGAAAGGAGAAAGAGAATTCCAGTTTCTTATGAGCTCCATTACTAATTTTGGCAGTCTTTCAGCAATTGATCCTGTCATAATCTCCCATACATCTTTAGTGAAATCGCAAATGAGAAAGAGATGCTCAGCAGTTTCTTCAGCACTATTACACACAGGGCAGTGTGAAGGCCCTTCCCAGCCTTTCCTCTTAATATTGTCACTGGTAATAATGCTATTATGGAGCAGGGTCCATATAAAAATATCAATTTTGGGAATTGAAGGGAAATTCCAGAGATTTTTCCACGGGGCTGGATTAGGAGAGACCCAAGGCATCTCCAAAATAGCAGCGTAGCCAGCTGCTGCTGTGTATTTCTCGGATCCTGAACCCCAGTCCCATTTGTCTTTAGATCTGGCAGTATGGGGTGATTTCCCTTGAAGAAAATCCAACAGCGTTGAAGCTTCCTCCTTGAACTCTTGCGGGTAGTCTCCTAGGTTCCAGCTTTCCTAGGATTCATGGTCATCGTTGCTCCAGACAGAGATGTCCCACAGAGTGCTACGATTTTTGGCTAGGAGCCACGTTTTGATGTTCTCCAGGTCGTTTAACTCATTAAGAGGCTGATCCCCTAGGATAGAGTCCTCCCATATTTAAATTTTTGCACCATTTCCTGGAATCCACGTGAGCTTTGAGATGAAGTGAGGAAGGGCCCTTTTGCAGAGCGTGAAGATTGGGGATCCTTTCTGCATTTTTGTGGGTTTTTCAAGGCATCTCTCCTTCTCTCCTTTGAAGTATTTTTTCCTGAGGATTTGCTTGCTCCAAGTTCTTTTCCCAGTGATCATGTTCCAGAGAATTTTTCCACCCATGGCTAGATTTTGGGTAGCCACATTTCTGATTTGAATACCCCCCTCCATCTTTGGCTTCATGACCTTGTCCCAGCTCACAAGGTGAAGCTTTTTCTCACAATTTCGACCACCTTCCCAGAGAAAGCGACAGAGCAGCTCATTAATTTTTTTTGTTATAGTTTTGGGAGCTAACATAACAGAACATTGATAGATTGGAAGACTGGTAAGGATAGAGTTCATCAAAACAATCTTACCTGCTTTGTTGAGCCAGTTTTCTCCCCATGCATGGATCTTGTTTTTTAATTTGTCCAGAAGAGGCAGCTAATGGACAACTTTGGGGGATGCTTTGAAAATTGGAATACCTAGGTAGGTGAAAGTGTCCCAGGTTGTGATGCCTTCCATTTCAAGTATCCGAGATATCTCCAGCATTTCGCGTGGAGAACAATTCCAGCCAAAGATCTTACTTTTGTGATAGTTTATTTCACTTCCAAAGCTGCTTCTATAGAGATCAAGTTCAGTTTTAAAGTTCCTAGTTGTGTTAATATTGGCATCTCCCAGTAAAAGAGTATCATCAGCGAACTTGGCATGGTTTACCTCCTTGACCTTTGGGATGAGTCTGATGCCTGAGAGAGATCTGTTTTGAAGTCTTCTATTCAATTGGAAACTTAGCACGGAGGCTTGAATGACAAAGAGCATAGGGGATAGAGGGAAGCCTTTCCTTAATCCTCTTGAAGCCTGGAAAAAGTTGGTAGAACGGCCATTAACCAACGGGGCAATCCAGGGGGCTGATATGCAGGCTTTGACCCACTCTATAAATTTCTGACTGAACCCAAAGTTTCTCATGGCTGCAAAAAGGAAATCATGCTTGACTCTATCAAAGGCACTAGCCAAATCCAACTTAACCACCATACCCTTCTCTTTTTTCCTATAGCTGGTGTGAATGGCTTCTTGGACTAAGATAATGTTATCCAAAATCTGTCTTCCTCTCACAAACCCACCTTGATTTTCCGGGATCAACTTAGGCAAGATTCTTTTGAGTCTGTTAGCCATTATTTTAGTAATGCCTTTGTATCCCGTATTACAGAGGGAGATAGGTCTGAATCTGTTGAAGTTCTTAGCACCTTTTTATTTTGCAATAAGGGCCAAGAATGAGGAATTAGTGTTGCCACCCAACTTGGTACAGTTTTGAGCCTTCTTGACCATTATGTATAGGTCCTTTTTTATAATATCCCACCAAGCAATATAGAACTGAGCTGTGAATCCATCCAGTACTGGAGCTTTGTCTAGGTACATTTTGAAGAGGGATTTATTGATTTCCCGAATACTGACAGGGCTGTTCAACATCAAGTTGTCATCATCATTGATCATGTTTGGAATCTCTGAAAGAGGGTAAAAATTTGGGTCCACTGGTTCCAGGTCCGGGGCTGAACAGAGATTTTTGAAGAAGGAATAAGCTACCTCCTTGATGCCACTGAAATCCTTTATGACTTGATATTGCATCTAAATTTCACAAATGGAATTATAGATTTTCCTAGCTTGGGCTTGCTTGTGAAAGAACGAGGTGTTTTTGTCTCTAGCTTGAAGCCGAAGCATCCTTGATTTGACTCTCCAATATATTTCCTCTTCTCTGCAAGCTTTATCATACTTCCTTTGAAGCTCAGCTTCCCGGTTAATCAAGTCAGGAGTGACTAGTGACTCTTCAATGACCAATTGGTGTCTTTCTAAGGCCTTCTTAATTCTTATCCTTTCAGCCGTGGGAGAGCTTAGTCCTTTAGCCCAAGCTTTCAGATCAGCTTTGAGTCTTCTGAGCTTTCCTTCCTAGACATAGAAGGGGAAGCCATACATAGGGTGCTTCCAGGAATTGGACACAAGATCAAAGAAGCATTCCTGATTAACCCAAATTGGGCTGAACCGGAAGGGGATAGGACCTAGCTTTTCCCCAAGAGAAAGGGAGAGTGAAATAGGTTTATGATCAGAGGTGTAATGCAGGAGAATCTTGGAGGTTGCCATAAGACCAAGGGTTAGGAAGGAAGAATGAATGAGGAAACGGTCAAGACGGGAAGCTATGTGGCCCAGTCCTATCCTTTTATTGGACCAGGTGAAATTTCCCCTGTCCGGAATGATATCTTCAAGCTCCCAATCTAGCATCTAGTCTTCCACCCACTCTCTTGTAGGATCCCGGACTATTGATCCCCCTTTTTTTTCCACCAGAGAAAGGGTTACATTTAAATCTCCAGCCACTACTAAATTTTGAGGATTGTGCTGATTAAGAGATAATTTTAAGGAATCCCAACACTCTTTTTTCTCAACAAAAGAGATAGGAACATACATATTAAAGAGGCTTACAAGATGACCATATTATTTATGGATCAGCTTGGTGAATAACCAGTGAATGGTACCTTTTTCTTCGACTAGTTCGAGTTTTGCAGAGTCCCAAAACGTTGCTAAACCTCCCAAGGCTCCTCTTGTGCTCACAGCCCTACCTGGGCCTTTCTTCCAGAATGAGTTGCTTGCTCAGAGGAGAGCATCCTCCTCCATCTTCGTCTCTTGAATTAGGAGGAATTCAGGCCTTATTACTCTTACTAGATCCCTTATAGCTTCTTCTTTTAGAGTGCTTCCTAGTCCTCTGCAGTTCCAGGAGACGTATTGCATTATTTACCTAAATGAGACGGATGGCCCCCTTTCAGGGTCTTCCCTAGCTTCATCCTCGATCTAGTATTCATCATTTCTGGTATGGTGTGCTGAGAGCCTTGAACCAAATCTTTGTAGGACTGCTCTTCTCTTCTCTTCTTCTCGGTCTTCCGTCCATGCTTTGGTTGGTCTGGGGAGCCTGACGGGCTGCTTGCTTCAGTGTCTCCTTCCTCAGAGGATTCAGCTCCTGTTTTCGAGCCCAAACTAATATGTTCCTTTGACTGGCTAGAGACAACAAGTTGAGGGATTGGGTCAGTTGGGGCTTGTGGTGCCCGAATTTCTTTAGCTTTTGGAGTGTTTGTGGGGGTTTGAGCTTCATTGGGAGATTCTTGGTGACTAGGCTTTGAGCTGCCTACCTTTGGGGGTTCCTGGGCCATTTCTCCTTGCTTTTGGCATTGTTAGAGGTTTTTCCTTTCTTTACTTTCTGCCATCCTTCAGCACCTTCTTTTCCAGTGGCCAGTTTGGGACAATGTCTTTGGAAGTGGCCATGCTCCTGGCAGTTCCTGCACTTGAAGGGCATGTGCTCGTAGTCCAATTTCTGGTATTGGGTCCAGGATCCAACGGTTAATTTTACTATCTCAGGAAGGTAGGCTTCAAGATCAACTTCAACACAAATTCTAGCGCAGGTGTATTGTCCCTTGTTATCTTCTTTGTCAATGAAACGTCCGATTCCGTTCCCTATTTTCTGCAAAGATTCAATATCCCAGCAATGCACCAAAAGATTAGGAAGCCTAACCCACACCGGCACTTCTTTAGGTAGATTGACTGAGGGGTCAAAATCTGGTGTCCATTTGTTCAGGTATAGACCCTGCGTTCCCATGAAGCAGGGGCCATTTCTAAAGATTAGGTCACGATCTTCTTCTAAGATGAATTCAAACACAAAGAACCCTCTTCCAACAGGGTAACAAGTTACTCCATGTTTCAGATTGGGCTTCCAATTTCTCTGTATCCAGTCATCAGTAGTCTTGGTGGATGGCCATAAGCCCATAAACTATCCCACTAGGCCTCGCTTGTCCAATGCCAGAGCTATCTTCAATGGTTTTTCTTCAAGAAGGGCGATTTCAAGAATTTCTTCCAGCTTCTTGATAAATTTTGGGATCTCTGGGGTAGAGGGATTCTTTCCTCTGCTAAGGAGAATCCTCTGGAAGGCTTCCTCGTCTGATATCGGAGGGAGGGGGGGCAGCCTCCCCTCCCCTAGGCACCGCCATGACTGCTAAAGACATAGCTCAACCCTAATGCGCGCAGCCTACTCTCGCCAGAAGCTCGTTTTAACAAATCATCTTCATTATTATAAGTAAACAATAAATCAAATATATAGTTAAACTATTGAAGACCTCTAAGGTCTCTGAGCACCATTGCCACATTCATATTAACCAAACCGTATACACTTAATACATAAAATACAAATATCCAAATCATTTCTCATAGTAGATTTTTCAATGAAATAAATTAACCCTAAATTTAATCCACCAAAACTTATTAACATATATCGTATAAGAAAAAGGGTCATAGGATCGAATTCTATGGGCATTTATGCCGACCCAAATTATTTACACATATCCTTTTTAGCCATTGTAGCCAGGATTGAATCCTGCTAAGCTCACGATTTCAAAATCCCAAAGCTTAACCAACATTGAATCCTATAGGATTCGTTAGATTGATTTCCAAATGGTGTATCATTTCATTTATACAAACTAAATAGTCTATGTTATAAAATTGAATACACGGGACGTAAAAAAATTCAATATATCTCTACATAGAAATAAAAACCCCAATTCGTTTTACACATCGTAACCATTTCATGGCTCACGACTAGATATGAAAAATAATAAATCCTCAACATATTTCAAGATAAACTCGGTCTATGCTAAGATTATCCACGACACCCATTGCATAAAATTAAAACCCTGCATTTATGCCCATTGCCAGATAGACATCCCGAACAACATTAATCAACACAGTCGCTACGCGACATGGAAAGAGTGCCATTGCCAAGTAATGGCATGGCTCTCAAATCCAAGGAATGTTGTAAAATATTCAAATAAAGAATGGACACGAATTTACCAGAATTTCCAATTAAAAACCATAACCATGATAAAGACATAGTAAGCTACTGTTGTACAAAATAACCACCCTAAAATAATATAAGAATTTACACAGTCGTATATGCAAGGCTATGCACCATTGCAAGTAATGGTGTTGTCACCACTTTTACCAAAAACCCAAACATATTAACAAAACGCATAGTTTGTATCATTCACCATGGCCAACGATATTGATAGAGTATTCATTTACAAAATTGAAATACAACAGCCTCGTCCCAAAGGTGCTAAGTCTACAATAAACCCCAACTATAAACACATATCAAGATTCTTTATATAAATTACAGACAGACCAATTTTCCATTCACAACCATTAAAACCCAAACCAAGCATTCATCCAACGACGAGCTTCACACTCTGTCACAACACCCACACATAAGAAGGAACGAGTTTCAACTTGTTTATAGTAGGGATTACCCATAAAGGGTCACATGTTCGCCACTACGAAGGCCCATGACTCACACTGTAAGGACCTTGTGACCTGCAACAAATAAGAACGCATATGAGGAGTATGCCAAACCTCCCAACTGAAACCACAAAACAAGTGTAGAAAAACCAGAGTGAAGGACATACCTTTGAAGCGCTGCCAAGCTCCAAAATTCACGCCATAGCGCAGACTAGAGACCTGAATAGAGCTCACACACCAACATCGCAAATGAGCCATACCTTCGCTCTACTCCCAACATAAGTCCTGAGACCCTCATTTTCCAAGGTGCATTAAATTCACCACTCCATCCTCCATTGCGTGAAATCAAAACCGCAAGTCTATAATTTATGCCACACCAAATTGCATTGCAACAATTGACCACCATGAAAATCATAAAACCCAATGTTGGTAACGTAGACATAGGATAAGCTATAATTCGTCACATATGTAATATGCCATGAATGGATTACATTATGCCTTTGACATTATACATAAGTACCATAATGAACATAGGTCTACTATATAATATTTTAGGCCTTATACAATGCCAATCACACCATATAAATGTTAAGTGCAGGCTCAAACTAAATCACGGTCATAAGACCATAAACAATAATGGTAACCAGTGAAAACATAGGATTAATAGCACCTAGCCTTGAGTAAACAAAAACTAATGATCGTAATAATAATCACTAAGATAGGACTGTAAGTCTGTTCATCATCCAAGCTGTGTGATAGTGAAGCATAGACAATATATCTTTATGTCACCATTATAGTCAGTTATCCGTCGTCAAGTGGGCCCGCACGAAACAAGGAAAGAAGTGCATTAGTTCAATAAGAACTACATGATCCCTGTAGCGACAAGTAAAAACATTTACCTTTCATGTGTTTTTACAAGGGAAACAAGTCCCACCACTCCACCCCTTGACAATACAAGTTATGTCAGAATTATTCATAAAACAATAATCAAACTTTATAACTAATGAGTAAGAAATTGACTGTACATACATACATATAAATACATAACCATCAAACTCATATATTAAGCAACATAATGACAACATACAATTACACTAATAACCACATTGAGAAAACATCTAGAAGGAAGTAAGAACATCTTACGAAAATATAGTATAGTGAAACAAAGTATGACACATTCCGCATAAGTTAAGATAATGTCCAGTTTAGGTAGTATTTTACTAGCCTAAGAATTTATTTTTTTTCAAATTTTGGAGACATTACATCCCATGAGTCTAATGATATGCTTATGTGTGATATTTTGGATTCTTTTGAAGCTAGATGAACTCATGGATGCCATGCATTCACACTCTTTGATCCTATGACGTCTCTATGTTCCTACATGATCACTTGCACACATCCTCTCTATGTAACTAAAGTTGGATACATCATACATTCTCTTGGACACTTATTTCACCTATCTAGAGCTGATTTCATTTCTATTGGTTCAAAGTTCAAGTCGTTAGATCATATTGGATCTGATTATAACTCTCAAGTGCTTTCACATGACTGGATCTTAGTTGTTCTACATGGCCCTAGTTTCCATCCTACAGCTGTCATTGATCCAGGTCAAAAGATTTCTCTACTTCCCAAGAAGAAGATTCAAACAAACATCAACATTTAATATTGGAGCAGCATCAATAGCATTTTTGGTTTTCCTCTCATGTCCTATCTTGAGGGAGGATTTTCCCCATCTGGTTTTTCCTCTTTCCTCAGCTTTTTTGGACATAATAATTGTCAAAGGGTGACCATAGGTTTGTTGATGGGCCTTATATACATGTATATTTTTGACATACCATCATAAATTAAGACTTAAAGGGGGTTGTTGGAATATACTAAACCCACTCATAACTTAGTTTAAAATAATTAATCATTATTTGGTTAATTATCTACCCACTAGCTTAATTAGTTGGAATCCACTTGCCACTTAAAGTAAACATATGTCATCTATACCCTAGGAATGATTTATTTCTGATTTTGGGTTGATCTTGAACACTTTATTGACTCCCAGAATTAGTAACTGTGCTTTACTACAGATTCTTGTTTATTCTTCTTTATCCATCTTTTTTGTGGATAAGGTAAAGCTAGTTAACTAGGAAACTTGTATCTTTTGTTGCCAACCCATCCTTCATGAATTTCTCTCCATCTTCCAGGATTAGCATGTTTTTCCATCACTCTTTACAACTCATTCATGATTTTTCTCATTTGTGAGGTCCTTGACTGATTTTGGATGTGTTTTATCCACCTACGGGGGTCTATCATATTTGGTGAGTCATCCTTTTTGAGCTTTATGAGTTGTCTCCATACAAATCGATTTTTCCTATGAGGGATGTACTATTTATGTACACTATTGTTCGTCATTATTCAATGGAAGGATACACTCCAATATTCACCTCTTCCTTCATGTGATTTAGTCTCTTTTCTCCTCTATATTTTTCCTGTGCATGCTTCTAAGAATTATCTTAGTAGAAAGATCTATTTCCTGTAATTCTTATTAGCATCATTCCCCAGAGCATTGGAGATATTATTTCTACAGTTCAAGAACTGATATGTTATGCTGAATTTTCTGCACTTCCTCCTTCCGCAAAATCTAATTTTGTAATCATTAATTGCACTGATTCTGATAATCTTGTTTACAATCAGAAATAACTTAGGAAGGTTTTTGTTGCTGCTTTATTCTATTTTCTACTTAAATGCCTGTATATTGCACAAAGAAAAAGATGTTTCTGATTGATGTACACTAACAATTTTTTGTGTTTCTTGAGGACATGCTAACTGTGGTTTTGATGGAGTTGAATGTGAAAGTGACTGCTACAGGATTATATTTTGAGGTGGTTGAAGTCATAAGTACTAAGTACTGATAATGTTGATTGGTGAAACAATGGAAACATGCCATTACTAAATAGTGATGGATGAGTGTTTCCATTTGAACAAATATGATGTAATACTTTTTTCATCCCAATAAGAGTAGTGGGATCTTCAGCCTCCCATTTTCCCTTACTAAATAATGTAAAAGATAAACCATCTGACCCCTGCGCACCAAGCATCATACTTATGCTACCATTTACAATCTGGTCTACTTTTAGCCTGGAGTCATCTGATAACGATGTTTCCTTATGATGTTCAAGATGATACACTGTGGTGATTGAATATGAATCATCCACTTTATGTTTTTTGTTTATTGCACTCCTTGAATTTGTTCCTTCACCATCCGTAAAGCCAAACTTTTCCTTTGAATTCCGAAATTATGTTTTAATCTAAGTCATAGATTTTTCTAGTGCACTTTCTTGTAAAATATTCCAATCCCTACCATCCTACATTATTATATCAACACACATTTGCTTCTCATCTTGTTTTTAGGATGTAGCTTCCCTCCACGGTTTTGAATCCCCGGTATTGATATTTCCTCTAGCCTTAGGTTGTTCTCCAGGGGAAACTATAGAAGCATTTGTAATTATGTGTGTAACATAGTTTTGATTAGAAATACTATGTGATATGTGATTGGAATATGGAGATTCTTGTCTGATTTGAATAATAGTATCTGGCTGGAAATCCTTTTCCTCAACATCTAGTTTTTCAAACACGCGTCAACTACATATGCAAATTAATTAGTCTCATGATATAATAACTTGATAAGTGCACCAATGAGAATGGAAGGCTTCGTGGTATTCTTAAATAAGGGAAGTAACTAGTCACTAATTCATCAAACCATAATAGTCTATGTTAGAATAAATTCAATCTATTTGGAAGTACATCCTAAGTGGGCCTAAATGTTACAAACATAGAATTTTTCTTTGGAGTTTGTAGGTTCAGCTCCAGAGGGTGGTAGGGTAGGTACATGTGACTAAGCTGTTTTTTTTCAGATATCGGTGTAAGGCTGGAAAGGTACCAACATTGTCACTATCAAATTTGGGATAGAGAGTGGGAAAATTTGTATTTCCTTGGAAGACCTTAATACCCCAAACAATTTCACTCAAAAATTAAATCTATTTGGAAACAAACTAGAGATCAGTGAATCTAGTGTCTTTGAACATGCAAATTAATATAAGCACAATATAAGGATATGCAGGAAAATTGAATCATTTGAAATGGTCATTTAACCAAATAAAGACATGTTTCATTTAATAGAAAATTGTAAAAGTATATGGCATGCCACGACTTACAATCAATTCATTCACTTGCAGTTGATAATCAAGCACAACGTTGGTAGTGGCACCACTTGAAAGGACAACCTCCTATAGTTCACAGACTATTTGACATAGCTTCTCGATTTCTACAACCTTATGTCGATGCATTTTGTACGATAATTTGTTCTCCTCCTGTAACATAATTGACCATAATGGTCAAGAAAACACCATACCAACCAAATACCCTAAATGTTTATCATATATGAAAAAACTAAGCTCTACCAAAACAATATTATTTCATCAAACTAAAACAAAAATCTAAAATCCAAATCCTAGAGGGAACCTAGCAAGTTTCAATTTTTTTCATCAATTCTTGGTTCCTATTCTATAAATAATTGACCATCAAATATTTTGATAGATTAAAATTCATTATCCTCTTTGCTTCAAAGATGGCTTCTTCTTTGGACTTTGTAAGTTGTTCTAAAGCCCTACTATCATCCTACAATTTTGAAAACTACCAAAACCAACAACCATAATAAAGACTAGAATACTA
This sequence comes from Pseudotsuga menziesii, assembly GCA_001517045.1. NCBI lineage: Eukaryota > Viridiplantae > Streptophyta > Pinopsida > Pinales > Pinaceae > Pseudotsuga > Pseudotsuga menziesii. Next base: position 187,462 of record LPNX011190914.1, on the reverse strand, counting down.
AGATCAAGTGAAAACATAGGCTAATTCCAAACCAGAGACAAAGGAGTGGTAAAATATTAGCATATAAATATAAAAAACACATATTCTTCCATCTAATGATACCTCTTGTCATACAAGATTGAATTCTTCTTCAAGTGGATTGAGAATATCTTTAATAGGTGGCATGCCATCATGATTTTGAGTTCCATGGACTCTTCTAAGATTTTATTTTGTTGCAAATTGGCCAGCCACGGTTTCTTTCTTCTCGTCATTAATTTTCTTGATTTCAAGGTTCTGTAAAATTTGAATTCAGGATATCGATCGTTCACAAACCATTAATACATGAAGCATTTAATGGCACATAATATCAAGCAAAATTTTCAAAACATAAAATTAAACTAGAATCCTTTAAAATTTCCTATAAACATGAATTTATTTCAAGAGAAGCTTTGTAGTTATTCATCTTCTCATATACCTTCGCTAAGTTATCTATGAGTTGGACAATAACAATGTTTCATAAGTAGTAGATTATATGCACTTGTTGAGGTTAAGGAATGAGTGCAAAAATTCCTTTCTTATATCTTAAACCAGCACGTTATTGACTCAGAGATTACCTCTTTCACTATTTTTTCTTTCATGCACTTTGTCAACCTCAAATCCTTGATTTATGCCTGAGCCTCTGCTAATTCACGATCCTTATGTAAAAAGAGAAAAGAGTAGTGTTTAAGCATATCAAACACATTGACCACAAAGAAAACTTATTATTTTTTGTATGTAAGAGCCACAACATGGTCACACATGGTCATTTGTCAAAACAAACTAATTATATTAACACCATCACACAAAATGTTGAATTTCATGTTTTTATTCTTCTCTAATAAATTGTTCTAATGGCCTGTAAAGGATTCAAAAGGTTTACTCTGTTCTCCTGAGGGAGTAGGAGACAATCTTCTTTCAGTGGAAGTGGATACTGAAGAAGATCTACTGAGAGGAAGTGAGAAATGAGGAAAAGGAGTTACATTCAGGATTTTAAAAGAACTGGAATGTTTGTCAAATCGGATAGGCTGATTTCTTAAAGATGATTGGATGGCTTCGGCATTCCTGAGTTCATCATATCTAACTTCCCATTGCTGGGGGTATTTTATACCGATCCAATCAAATAAAACAGGTTGTGCTTTTTGTGACCTATCGCGTTCCACCATGCTAAGCAAATGTGAACTCTGATTTACATGGCTTCTTAAGGGTGGTAATGTGTCGTTACCGAAATGAACATAGACAACGGCCTTTAATTGGATGATGCAAGAACCATTCATCATATCAAATCCCTAAGGAAGAATATAGGCTTTTAGGAGGTCGTAGATGCATGGATCATCTAGACTGACACTATACTTAGGAAAGATAGTGTCGAATGCGGGACCATCATGTAAAGGGGCAGAGAATCCCTCGATAATAGCATTAGAAAAATGTTTATGACGAGTGTCGACAGTGACACACAAAGAGGAAACATTTAAAAGTGGTCTAACTAAAGGACTCAGACCTAGACGGATAGCACCTAAGTGTGCATATTTAAAACCAGCTTTCTTGGCCCAGTCAATTTGAGCTCTGTCAAGTAAATTGATGTGAACTAGGTCATCGGAATCAGTGAAAGCTATGTCTACCGAGGAAACTTTAACATGAGTTGCTGCAAGATATTCCCAAAATATTAGTTTATAGACATCTTGTGGAAGGATTTTTGGGAGTTTCCAATCAGTAGAGGGATTGCATTCATCAATATGTATTATAGAGGAATCAGATGTAATACATTCTGTAGTGAAGGATGACCATTGCTCTACAAGAGCAACTGTTCCATCTTCAAACTGTTGATAGTCAAGGCGGGTGTGAGCAGTACTGTCCATCGAAGGGTCCATTTTAACAGGAACTTAGTCTCACTACTGGTCGGATCTCAATCGGGATTTACAATGCCTGTCTATGGCTTACTATCCTCTATCAACGACCAATCTTTCAGTCCCTTGGATTCCAACGATCACTCAACAAGCATAAAATTGCATACTGAATAATACAATTTGCCTATCTTCTGTCAACAATATAAAGCAAACAGTTTCTAGTGCAAAAACTTACTGGTATTTGTTATACAGATTGCAGTAGAGATTCTAGCTGAGCTCTTGATCCCTTTGCATGCATTCGAAATTGGCTTTGCAACTACTGTCTGAATTATTGCCTTGCATCCCTTGGCTCTCAATCTGAATTGGCTCTGATACCACTTGCATCCAGGATCTCTTTGATCTTATCAACTCGGGCTTAGTTTGTACTTACAACAATGACATCTCTTAGTTCTCTCAAGATAAGTTTACTTAATATAGAAATTAATAGAATCCAAATAGATAACATGATTGCTATTACAATGGAAATATACATCAGGATAAGATACAGACTTGTAGATTGCCTTCGGACAGCGAAGGTCGTCACTGCTTTATAGAATACCTATCAAAGCATCTGTTGCAATCTTATATCACAGGGACAAGTTACAGAGCATAGCTTTGAGTTACAGACTCTATATCTATAAAATACCAGAGCTTTTCTGATGCAATTTTATAGCTTTGGAGCCAACTTGCAGAGCATACTTTGCTTGGGTACAGACTTATTACAGACTCGACTAAACTGGAGTTTCTGATGCGTTCTTGTAGGACAAACCCAAGACGCAGATCATAATCCTCAATATACAGACTCAATGCTAATGTGCAGAGAGGACTACTTGCTCAATACACGACTCACTAGACTTACTCCCCAAACTCTCCGTGCTTCAAATGAGCCCGAGGGGTCTTATTTATACAAATATTAGCAGGTCTACCAGTAAGAAGAGACTGGCATCTTCCAGTCAAAAAGAGATCCGGTAACCAAAACCTATTATTGAAGGTTAAAGAGGAATCAACTGGGGTGACAAGAGGGATAACCCTTGTCATTATCTCGTCCCTTAATTGGCCAGACCGATTCCGACAAACTTTAAACAAAGTGGAGCTATACTAGCCCATGACAGTACCTAGGAATATACTTTACAAAGTGGAGCGTTTATCCGGCCCACAACGAAAACAGTGTGGGAAAAAAATGGCCCACTTAGTCTTCAAAAGGCCCACCATGCTTTCAGTCATACAGGTCAAGGCCTTGTAAATATTCCCAGATGTCATCATCATCTAATGACGCATATCCTTGAGCATCTTCAGGCGGTGGTGAAGCTTCCAGTGTCACTGGAGGATACAAAAGAGGACTGAAACAACGTTCCACATCCGAGCCTTGGAACAGGAAGTTTGGTTCACAAATAAATTTTCCTCTAATTAGATTCAACTTTAAAGTCTAGAGGAATGTCCTAATAATGAATTTGACAGGTTTTAGGAACAGAATAAAGTGAGTTACTGTCTTCTTGACAGTGAGGATTTCCTTGTGGCTTGATGGATAATTTAATTCAGCATTCTTGAATGAACCAGATCCATATCCACAGATGAATTCTCTGTTATCCAATGCTTCTAGCGACACACCTCCCCATGTGTGAGAAGAGGCATATGTCTCTATGATCAGGCTTCCTTTTCTTGTTGGCAAGGATAAGGAAGGAAGCTGTAAAACTTTTTCTTTTATTTTCTGAACAGCTTCTGTCATTTTAGCAGACCATTTAGGCGGATGTTTCTTTAGTCTTTGTTGAAGAACAACAATGTCTGCAACCTGTCCTTTATAGAATGTCCTGATATAATTTAGAGATCCTAAGAATCTCTGTAACTGGGTATTTTCTAACAATTGATCTGGAAACTTAGAAAAGAAGTGCAAAACATGTTTCTGTAAAACAACGGTTCCTTTCTGGATTTTAAGACCAAGGAACTCTATCTCTGTTTTTCCAATTTCCATATTGGATTCTAATAGAACCAACCCATGATTAAAAACCAATTCATAGAACTTTTGCAGATGCTTCAGATGCTCCTACAAACTGTGAGAACAAATCAGTATATCGTCTATGAATACTAATGCCCACTAAAACTCTCTAAAAATATCTTCCATCCTTTTCTGGAATTCAAAGGGAGCATTGTTGATCCCAAATGGTAGTACCTTCCATTGGTACTGGCCATGAGGAACTGTGAAGGCAGTTTTAAACCTATCTTTAGCACAAATACCAATTTGATAAAACCCTGACTTGAGATCGAATTTGCTAAAGATGGTGCAGCCTGCAATTCTCTGCAGCAAGTTGGCCTTGTCAGGAAGAGGGTACCTAACTTTTTGAAGAACATCATTGAGTGGCTTGTAGTTTACCACAAGTCTAGGATTAACTCTCTTCTGCTCAGAGTGCTTGTTTACAACAAAAGCACGACATGCCCATGGACTCTTGGAAGGTTCAATGAGTCCCTTCTTCACAAGATCTGCAACTTCTTTTGAACATAATTCTCTTTCTGAAGGTGTCATCACCCTTGCAGAGGCTTTCATTGGTCTAATCTTTTGAAGTGGGTCGTAGGGAAGAGATACAAAGTATTTTTCCCTGGTCTAGAAGGCATTTGGAGTTTTTTAGCAACAATCTTTTATGAGCTTCTCAGAAATGTCTTTTAACATCTTCTCACCATGTACATCTGAGTAAGCTATTGATCTTTCCATCTTAGACAATCTAGGCATAGACTGGTCTATCTCAAGATTATCTTTTATTTCTTTACAACACTTATTAGCATGGAAAGATAGAGGAATAGTGACTTTCTTCTTATTTGTATGGCATGTAAAAGTCATCTTCTCATGATCAAAGTAATAAGGACTGACTCTATGCAGGAAGTCAAATCCAAGCAGACAATCATCACTAAGCTCATCTAAATGATAAAATGTTAACTGGCTATGAGCTTTACCTAGCAGCAGAGGAACTATGTTAGTTTTAGCATTGATAGGAAAAGAAGTACCTTGAATTGCAACACCTCTACCAGAAGATTTTTACCAATAATAATGGGGCAATGCTGATCCTTTTTCCAAATTCACCTGGAAACCTGAGTCAAGCATACAACTTAACTTATATGGCTTGAACTCTCCTAAATTGAACTGTACCTCTATATACAATTTGGGTCTTGATAGTAAATAGAGTGTAGGATCAGGATGAGACTCTTCAGGGGCTTCAGGCATTTATTATTCAAGAACGGTCCTACAAAACTTATTGGTTTCTTCATCTGAGGACTGTTCTTCTTTTGCATCAAGGATCTTGATGTGGTATTTCAGTTCACTGATTTCTGTACATATATGCTTCACTTGGTTTCTCTTTTCTTTGATCGGTGCACAAAGCTGCTGTTTTATATTTCTCCTGTAGTTCTGTCTTTCTGTATGCTGCTTAGGATATTCTTTATACAAGTCTGCTGGCTTGTATACTTCTATATTGCTATCAGAAGTTGCTTTATCAGTAAGCTTCTATTTTCCCTTGTCTTGCTTTAACTGACTAAGCAATATCTCTTGTTCTACCCTCAGCTGTTCTCTTATCTGGTACTGATATGGCTCAATTTCTAAGAGGGCTAGATTAATTGTAGCAAGCTTCTTTTCTATGGACTGCTGCTGTTTAAAAGAAAGCATATACAGGGAAAAGTCAAAATCAGGAGGCTCAAACCCCCCCAAATTTGGGACATCTTCGGAATCGGAAGAGGAGGATTCAGAAGAGGAAGATGGAGAAGAGGGATCAAATTTGTGTAAGGCAGGAGGAGGGTCAGATTCAGAATCTGAGGAATCTGGGGAATCAGAAGGAAGGGAAAGAATCTGTCCAGAAAGCTAATCGTCTGGAGGGACAGGATCCCACCATTCAGACTGGATAGAATCAACGAAGGTGGCTAGCCGAGGTCTGGACTTCTTCTTTGGGCATTTGTTTGCCCAATGGCCTTTGGAACCACAAAGGAAAGAAGATTCTTTGTTGGCAGGATTTCTGCGATTTCTAATATACCTCTATCTGGATGGAGGATTTGGAGGAAATTTCTGTCTCCGATGGAATTTTCTCTTTCCTTTATATTGCAGTGGCTTATCAGGATAGTGATAACGAGGCTCACTGCTTTAGAAACCATTCCTAGGTTTCTTGTGCTTGGAATGGCACTTGCAAGACTTCTATAGATGACCACGATTATGATTGCTACACCCCCAGTTTGGCATTTTGGCTACATTTTTATAGAAGGATGGGGTAAACATGTCTTGGTGGCATTTAAAATCCTTATCCACCCTTTTAGCTAGGCAATGTTCTTGCCAAGTTTCTAGAATGTGATGGTGGATTTGGGCTAGGGATAACTGCTAAAAATTAATGGCTTTATCCTTCATATACTTTTCAACAGCATCGGGCACATTGGAAAACTACGCAGGTAGTGTTTCAGGTATGCTGGATCTGAAGCTTTACTAGAACGAATTAATAACCTTTGCATGTAGCAAAAGTATTCTTCTGCCTGTGACAGATTACATAATCTGGCTGACATATATAGCGAAGTTAGATGGTCAACATCGTCTTCATTGTCACCTCCATGAAATTGATTTCCTAAAGCTCTTAAGAGCTGCTGGTCAGCATCTTCAGCGTTCATTATTTCATCTCTTGCTCTTTGGGAGATCCATCTCCACCATTCATTGGCTAACCCTGATAATCCTGCAATGATTAGAGTCGCCAAATGTTGACCTATGATTGTGGGGTCTTGTGCTTTCTTAGCTAGAGTCCAATGAAATAGAAGGTTAAGGGCATCATGAATAACTTCTCTAGCCTGGAAATCAATATTAAGCACAGGTTGGTCAGGCATCTGTGAGATGATATTTTGATAGGAATTAGAACTAAATGAGGCTGGGATTATGGGAGGATGATCTGAATGAGGCATAGAAGTGTCATGTTCTGATTTAGGAGTTTTGACTCCAGATGATTTAGCATGAGGTTGAAAACTGGTCATCATATTCAAATAGGTAGGGGAAAGAACAGGTTTAAATTGCTTGAAGATGGATAGATATTTTTGAACAGTTTTGAACTTTCTTTCAGAATATCCATAATTAAACTCAGGCCTCGAATCTTCGAATGTTGGCTGCATCTCAAGCATGCCAAATGAAAAACTTCTTTCTAGAGTCTTTGGAGACTCTTTTCTATGGTAGCCTTGGGTGGCCATAGCTAAAACAGTTGGGCTTGGCTTAGATGTTCTTTGTTTTAGACTGGCAGTTATAGTAAGCATTTCTTCAATTTTCTGCAGTCTAAGTTCTGTCTTCTCTGCTACCTTAGCAACAGCTTGTTTTATTTCTTCTGAATCGGCTAGTAAATGATTTAATAACTAAAACTTTGCTTCTATCACAGATATCTATTCTTTTTCTTCTAAAATAGTGGCTTTGATCTGCAGAATATCTTGAGCTACATTATCAAGTTTTTGGGAAGTCAAGGAGAGCTGCTTATTACCCCAATTTATTAGCTTTGTCTCATCAGAGACAGTATCTTCTGGGCTAGATGATTTACAGGGAATAAATTCTTGTTTCTTGGAGCCATTAGAAGTATATTGGCGAAAATGGGCATTTGAAAGATTCCTTCTAGGATAGAAGGATTTTCGACCTTGAACTTCTGCTTCAAAAGCATCTTTTTCTCTTGGTAGGGAAAACATACCAAGGTGAGGAACATTTCTGTAATGATGAAGCTTCTACAAAGTTTTTTGATAGGCTGGGCAATTTGAGTGCTGACCTCTCCTTCGATTTTTTCTACTACTCATGTCTTCACTAGTCTGTAATGAATTGTTCCATTAACACATATATTGTGTTGCTTCTAGTTTTCCTATTAATCATATACATCTCTCTCATTTCACAAACATGGGAATGTATTTCATATTTCACAAACAAAAACATTCACATTTCAAAAAACGGCCAGGATAGTCCAAAGCATGTTATATTGACACATAAAATAACAAGTCATGCCCCATGGAGAAAATTTTATCAACAAATATAAACTTATTTGAAAATTTTTATAGTTAAAAATTATGCCAACTTAATTATAAAACAAAACAACTGGTTAAAACAAGCACTTATTAAGTGTCATTTTTTAGAAAGCATGAAATGTTATGGTTGGAATATGAAACTAAATAAATTTAGGAATCTAATTATGTTCGTCTCTTTATATTACTTGAATGGACATATGAAAGGAGGTATATTGTGGACCCAAATAGACGCAACCTTCGAATATGCATAAGGACTGAGCTTGAATATATTCGTTCAATACAAAAGCTTACAGAACCACCTGTTATTTTTGTTGAGACACAACATCCTATAAAAACCCTAGATATGGGCAGAGTGATTCTATACGCAATGAGAATGTGGAATTATGATGTCTTAGTTCATCTATCTGCCACAAGGAAGTAACCTCTCTACTTTGCACATAAATCTAGTTAATTCAATAATTTGTTGGCACTCTGAACATATGTGGAACATATGATATATCTAGACACCCAACAGAAAGGGCCCATGATAAACAATTTGCTACCAAACCTTCAATAAACATTTCCCTCCCTTCATGTCCTAGGCCTTCTCGATCATTGTATTCAAACAAGTGTTGCAAAATAAAAAAGAAAGTCCAAATTCCTAACTCCCTCTCTCCGAGTATCAAGAATTCATATCGAGGATTCATTTATACTAACAAACTCAAGAAGATCAAACCCCAATATGTATGGGTGTTAGGGAAAACAAAACCCTTCACTATAATAGAAAAATGGTTATCGAGGCTAGAAAGAAGATCGTGATAGTTTCAAAATTTCCTATAAAGAAATAGGAGAGTGCTACATATTGACATAGAAAATGACAACAAAAACACGATACCATTAAACTTGTGAAACTACCTACATATTAGGTATTCTTGTAGCTTTTATTTGTTAAAAACAAGTTTTTAACAACAGTTGAGAGTGCACAACTACATTAAGAAATAAGTTTCAGTTGGAAATGGTATGAGGGCATGAAGTCAAAGCTGTATCATTGGTATTTTGGACATATTCTTAGACCAATCCATGGAGGTGGCATGAAGTCAGAGTCTAAGAGCAGTTAAGGGTGCATCCATGGAGGTGGGTTAACAATTTTTGGCAAGGAATTTTTGGAAAAATGCGAAAAGTGCACCCTTGATTGAGGTTTTCATACCTCGATTGAGGGTTTAACAAGCACTCGATCCAATTTTTGTTAAACCCTTGATCAAGCTCTTGGTAAACCCTTTATCGATTTATCAATACCTCGATCGAGGGTTTAACAAGAGCTTTATCGAGCTTTGTTAATCCCTCGATCGAGCTTAATAGCTCGATCGAGGTTCCTGTTTTTAAAAAAATATAAAAACGGTCGTGGGAACCCGTGACCATTCCTCATTTCGCCACAAATGTCCCTCAATCGAGAGAGTACATGGACCGAGCATTTGCATCCCCAAACACCTCAACCATGCAGTTGTGCCCTTGGAGACCTCGATCGAGCTACCACGCAAGCCATGCCCCCTTTTACCATGATGTAAGATCAGAGAGGTAACCCCCAGTCCTTGTTTTTTGAAATTGAAATGGAATTTTAGTTTTTTTTTTTAGTTTTAAAATGTTAGGTTAAAATTGAAAAAAATCATTATTATAGATGTTTTTAGGTTTTTTTTTTCCTAGCATGTTTGCAATGTGCATTGGCAAGCAGAAATGATGCAAGTAGCATTTAAAATATGTTTAAAATTGAAATTTGTTTTTTATTTAATATTTAATATTTTGTTTTATAAATATTTTATCAACCGGTAGCATTTATGTTGCTGGTTTACTTTTAAATGTGTGCCCCACAAGCAAAAATGCTTCCTGAATTTTTTCAATCCTCTGAGAATACACAGAGGATTGAAAAAATTCAAATTTGTTAAATTTAAAATTTATATTTATAGTTTGTATAAATATTTCTATCAAGAGGCAACCGTTTATGCTACTAGTTTAATTTTGCAATGTGTGTTGGGAAAGCATAAATGCTGCCCACTTTTTTTCAATCCTCCGAGAATACACGGAGGATTGAAAAAATCCAAACCCTAGACGCGAGACAATCATGAACCTTAAACCAACGCAGGCGTTTATCTAAACAACCCATATATTTTGATCACACACACACACACACACACACACACACACACACACACACACACACACATATATATATATATATAAACTATTAGCTATTTAATTAAAATAAATTATAATTGTAATTGTAATTAAAATATTATATTAATTGATATTCATATTTTTTATAAATATTTTTTTCATAATAGAATATGATAGGTATGTTTTGACTTATTAGTTGTCATGTTTTGATTTTAGTTTATTGAAAAGTTTAGTTATGTATTTTAGTTTTTTTTTGAAGCTCAAACAAGTATGATGCAAATGTGGATCTTTTATTTTTGTTTTTGTAAGGAAAGAAACATTAATAAATAAGTGTGTAAATTTGCAAAAAAAAACAAATTAAAAATTTGATAGAAATCCATAATTTAAGATAAAATTATATTTTTGATATTTTTTAGAAAAAATATATATATTTATATTCAACATTTTGAAACTTCTAAATTTAGAATATTTTAAAATAATAGTAAAATATATTACTAATAAAATATATAAATTTATACATTAAATTATGGGAAACTGGAATTGTAATTTAATTTTTTAAAAATGGATAAAAAAATTTACATAATTATAATTTTAAATATTAGTTTAAAATTATAAACATCTATAGGAATTACTTTAAAATCCCAAGTATTTGTAACTCTTTTCCACCCCATCGAAAACTCACTAAGCATTCCCTAAACCCAAAAAACATTTAGTGACTAGAATTCAACTTGTATTTTAAGAAGCTTCACCCAAATAAGTACCATGTCCATAATCTCAAATTGAACAAGAAATAAAGGAGTACTCAACTTTGTGAAAATAAATCATAACCCCGATCACACCACATATTCGATGGTCTTCTTCACACCACCTTCAAAGCAAAAACAAAAAACTCGTCAATCCATTTTGTTTTGTAAACTTTTGGGTGGTTTTTTGAGTAAGAGTTTTTTATTCGTATCCATATATGGAGTTATTTACATTGAGTTATTTACAAAAAATCCATTAGAGAAAATTTGAGGTCTAACATGGGCCTCCTAAGGAAAATAATAAAATAATAGTTAAAATAATAAAATAATAGTTATTAATTTTGGAGGAAGAATGAAAAAAACTACTTTCTTTGTTTTTATTTTCGACATATCTCCCTGTTTGTTTACTCAAATTTTGAGCGAGAGAGCTCGTTGGATGTGGAAGTTAATTCTGCATCCAATGAGTACCCACACTGCATAATTTTGACGGACCCCACTACCCCAAAAATATGAAACACCTGAAAAAATGTGATGATGATGGCATCATCATCACGTTTTTTCAAGTGTTTCATATTTTTGGGGTAGTGGGGTCCGTCAAAAGTATGCAGTGTGGGTACTCGTTGGATGCAGAATTAAATTCCACATCCAACGAGCTATTTGACTCGAAATTTGAGTAAAAACACAGGGAGATATGTTGAAAATACAGACAAAAAAAGTAGTTTTCTTTTATAACAAATATGTCAATTCAACCATTATGGTTGACTCATTTTATTGAAATTCTATTGGTTCCTGAATTCCAAATCACAAAATTTATTGTTGGAGCGTTTTCTTATAAGGCCCATTTTAGACTCCAAATTTCCTCTAATGCATTTACTATGCCTTATTTCATGTAGATGCATCTCTATAGCAGGGTTCTTTGGTTTGCTGAAGGCAGAGCAATGGCGGATTTGTGGCCATTCCTTGCCTTGGAGGTCGGAACAAGACTCGTAAGTATACAATTCTGGATGATGTACCTTTTGTTGTTAGTTACATCAAATTAAATTGTTTCACATGTGTATCTTTAATCATCAACTTGTATGTCTCTATTTTCATAGGTTCTCCTAGGTGTTCTATGCCGACACACGCTCCTGTAGGGGAGA
>LPNX011190914.1:119916-167984 GCA_001517045.1 Pseudotsuga menziesii | reverse complement strand
TATATATTATGAACTAGATCACTAAGAAAATGAAATTATATATATATGAATATGAAATTGCATAACTTAAAAATAAATTATACCAATATTGTTAGAAATGGCATTTAATTCTCCAAGTATAGGTTTGTTTGCAAGTTCTTCTCCTCTCAAGATTGCTCTTTTTTTCCTCTTTCATTCTCTATCTTTCTCTCTTATTTCTTCGGTGTTGCTTTGATTCCTAGAAGATATTTTACTTCAACGCTCTTTCCTTCCCATTGTGATCAAGATCAACAATCCAAATTCATACCTACAACAATATGTAAACACAATACACAATTGTTTCAAATAGGATAGTCAATTGTGAAAGATAAAATTATTAACATGTTTATGTATTATGTTTTATGTTTATATAGAATTTTGTTTAGGAATTCGGGTGGGAAATGAGGTTAGAAGGGCAATTCGAATGACATTAATGCCATCAATTCCTAAGTCCATTCCCAAACATTTTTGTATGATTTTTTTTTATAAAAAGCGGGACCTCGATCAAGGTACAAGCTCGATCCTGGTTTTATTGGAAGCTCAATTGAGGGTTTATCAAACCATCGATCAAGGGTTTGATTAAAACCTCTATCAAGCTTTTGATAAAACCTCGACCGAGGGCCTAGAAAAAATATATTTATCCCTCTTATAGTAAAATCAATGTTTCTCTTTGTATTCTAGGTGTGTAAACCCTGCCATTCATGACACACAACTAAGGGAAGTTCATACCGATAGATTCGTCACCGAATCCTCTATCCATTGAGATATCATGCATGCATTTTGGCATTCATGTAGTTTTTTTTTTAATTAGTTTTAAAACTTATAGTTAGAAAACAAGACAACAACTTCGAAGCTGCTCAAAGAAAAATCTAGAGGGTAAATTATACACATCCAAAAATTTCTTAAAAATACACAGGCCACACATCGACATGTCCTCTTCAAAGGGTATCTCTGTTTTTTCAATTTTTCAAAACAGTGAGAAAAAAGCTGGGATGGACACACATGTGTATAAAATGATGCTGAAATCAGATGTGGCCACTTTCGAAAAATAATAAATAATTGTATATTGCAAAATAAATTAACAAAAAAATATGCAAACCACAGTGCATTTTGTGTTGATCATGCTCTCTCTCTCTCTCTCTCTCTCTCTCTCTCTCACACACACACACACACACACACACCCACACACACACACACACACACATATAATTTATAATGTAATATTGAATTATTGGGGTTGGACACGAGCCACTTATTAACTTCTTAAAATTTTTAAGGTCAGACGGTTCATTAAATTGAAAATTTCACACATTAATGACATCAAAATATTTTAAAACAAATATCATTAGGAAGACAACATAATATTCTATAATTTTTTTTTTACTGCAAGTCAAAATTCACATGGCAGATATGCGTTTCGAGGGCTTCTATCTAGTACATGAATAAAAAAATAGGTTTTCATCCCCAAGTTTTGCCAAAAATTTTTACTCACCTTTGTGGAATCACCCTTAGGAATCAATCTTAGGAGATATGTCCTTATCTGTTTGTACACAAGTTATCACATTCATTAGGGTGTGGAACATAACAATCAGATAGGATGCATTTGCATCATAGAAATTGATAAGCATTTTAACATGACTTACTAGATAAGTACAATCGTACGAGGCCATGTTCTTATACTACTTGAATATCTCATGAAAATACAAGTTAACCCACCCTTTGGAGGTTTCACGACACATCTAATTAAATCTACATGGGAAAAGAGTTGTAATGTTATCAAGATTCCTTACTGTTTAGTTTGTGCTTCCAAATAGGATTTGTGCCCTATTTGGAGTGGTAAGTAAGTACACTTGGGTGCATGCTAGAATATGAATATAACCCTTCTATTTTCATTTAACATATTTTTCAAACTAAGACAATAGTTCAATTATTGTTCAAATTTATCATGCATAGAGTTAGGGCACATTGACCTAGGACACAGACTGTCTATAAATTGATGTTCAATGGTGATTGTAAAAGGTAAATTCTAGATATAATCTATTGGAATTGCATAACAAGAGTTGAATAAATATATTTGATTAGTCCACATATGTATTTCTATTTTGTTGTGTTCTTGAGGGAAGCAAGTTCAATATTTCCAGAATTTCAAGCCTTCTACCTATTATGAGCAAGTCAGTCCTCCCATTGTAGCATCTTGGATTCCTAAATAGTAATTTCTCGTCCTCCTACATTGTTTTAACCGTATCTCAACAAAGGAAAGTACATATTACCACCTTCTTTCTCTAACTTAATCTCCAAGGTGTCAATAATTTCTCAGCAATACAAAAAAACACAATTTCAAGCATTCAATTATGATCTGGAAGAATGCAAATCAATGTCTACAAATGAGATGTGATTCATTGGAGGGAATGTGAATTTGTATGTGTGTTAGAAAAATATTAAAGGTAAATGAATAACCTTGGATTACGGAATTGATTTGTTCCAATGATTGACTGAGAACTGTAGTCCCTGTTTGTAATTTTTTGTATGGTTGAATGTGTAGGTGTACAATTGGGTCATATTGAAATCAAGAAAAGAGTTTTAAAAATCCCATGAAAAGCAATTTTGGAAACCATTGTAAGAATAGTCAATTCCTGTAACTCTTATGTTCCTAATAAAGAAAGTGAAAATCAAGGTGTATTTGGTGCATGAAGTCTTAAAGAGGTCATAGGAACCATTTACTCCATCAATATCCTTTCTTTAAAAATAAACACATTTCAAAATAGCAGAAAAGGGCAAGAAAATAACAAGGAAGGAGATGCTTCTATATGGAGGCTAAGGAATGCACATTAACACCCAAGCCAAAAACACTCAAAGACTGTTACAATTATTACTCCTCCCTTGACCATACTGTCTATTAGATTAATATTTCCTAACTTAGGAACCTTAATTAATTAATTGGGTCCACTTGGCCTAATGGGGCCACATGTACCAATCACTAGAGTGTGGGAAACACTTCTAGAGGTTAAATTCCACTTACTGAATGTGCATGCACTAGTTTGGGTGCATCCTAGACCAATTCCTACATTTTAGGATCCACTGAGAGTCCCAACACCAACCTACTTCAGTTAGTTGGTGTTAGTACTAGTTAGCCTTAGTTAGCCCCCAGTTACTTTCAGTTAGTTCACAATCATTTAGCTAGTGCATGTATTGCATGGATAATGCATGGATACATGTGGAGTAGGTGCCTTTTCCCACCTACCACACTCATCAGTTGCACTGAGTTAACTAGATGTCACTAATTATTGAGTTGCTGGAGATCTAGGAATTGATTTGTTGGGATCTGATATTGATTGAGAGACCACGAGTTAGAGATTCAATTAGATACAGTCAGATCCACTTGGTAGATTCGAATTTCTCCCTAATTCATTCAAATTCTTCCTATTTGTAACCTATTGTAACACCAGATTTATTATTGTGAATGATACTGTAAATTCCTGAGCAATACTTGTCTGTTTCCTATGTGGTTTGTTTTGTTCAGTTTCTATCTTCATTCTCGATTTACAGCAAACATTATTAGAATGATCTTCTTGAATATATAAATGTAATTCAAATTCTAATATGGTATTCGATCCTTCTTAGGAAGGTTTCATGCTTGTTTCTCCCCATCTAACATCAGAAGCAGTTGGAATTTCCACAGAAGTCCCCTATGATGATTTTCTAGCTTTGGATTTATTCAAGGTAGCGGAGATGGCGTGATGGACCCTAAAAAGATGTTCATACTGAGAGGAAAAGCATGATTCTAACAGTTCATATGTTTTAGTGTGTTAATGCAGTGAAATTGACAGGTGCTACGTATCTTGTGTTAAGTTTTGCAGTACTTCTAGCTAGAGCAATTATGAGTTCTCAAACTCCTGAACCACGAATCCTTACAACTTCCAATTATCTTGATTGGAGGATTGATATGCAGCTAGTCTTG
Organism: Pseudotsuga menziesii; assembly: GCA_001517045.1. NCBI lineage: Eukaryota > Viridiplantae > Streptophyta > Pinopsida > Pinales > Pinaceae > Pseudotsuga > Pseudotsuga menziesii. The sequence continues at coordinate 164,008 of LPNX011190914.1, read as the reverse complement.
TGCAAGCATGGCTACCATAGGATCATACATGGATGGGATCCTGAGCCTCATCAGCCACTTGAAAGGAACAAGTTTTTGAACTGTTGTGATGAAGCATTCAAGTACTTATGTACTTATATATCCAGAGATCTCCTCTTCCACCTAGAAGGCTTGAGGACTCCCATAGAATCTGGGAGAATATTGATAGCTTGTTTAACAAACAAGATGAGCTTTGGGGATACATTCTGGAGAATGAGCTGTTATCTCTACATCCTAGGATTTTCAAGAATACTAAGCAATTATTTACTAAATTTGAGTATCTGGTACTTCAATGCAGACAGTGCAGAATAGAGAAGAAGGATGAGCATAATGTCCTTTCCATACTCATTAAACTAGGCTCTAAGTATTATGTATTTGTTTCCATATTTCATTCCAAGTAGGAAAGCTTTCTTGATTGGAAAATTCCTTCATTAGATTTTTTTTCCAAGTCCTTAATCAAGGAGCAACACAAGTTGATTCAAATGGCAGTCATCAATGCCTCCAAAGATCAAGCTCTCCTAGTTATTGACTCTTACAAAGCACAAGAAAAGGGGAAATCAAAGAATAAGGAACCAAAAGAAGCTGATTCGAAGCCTAAACAGAATCAACACACTTTCGAAGGATCCTCTAGCTCTAAGAAGAAAAATAAAAAGGGCCCCTATTGTATGAGGGGTTTTCATCCAGAAGATCATGCATGAAAAGGGCCCTTGAACAAATGAAATATCTATGTGTACAAAACAATATTTCCCTTTAACAAAGGGCAGTGATGTTAGATGATGAAGAGCAGACTGAAGAATATGAGATATGCTTGCATGCAATCCTCTCTTCGTCGAAGGCTTATGTGATAGATTCTATATCATCCAACCACATGGTTGCTTCCAGCAAATCCTTCATCACCTTCCCTCTATTAGGAGTATCTAGTAGTCATATGGGAGATCAATCTAAAATTCCATATGTTGAGAGAGGTTCAGATAAAATCCAGCATGATGATTTCAAGACCTCTCCTACAGAAAAGCAAATTGTTGAAGATGAAGAAGAAGCAGATTTTTCCCTACAGTCAACTCGAATGGAAGAAAGTCTCCTTGAAGTGACTCCTTCTCCTACTGCTCCAGAAGTGTATGAGATCTCTGATATCTTATCTCCTCACATTGATTATCTAGAAGAAGACATTTGAATCTATGTTAGTGAATAAAAACACTATGTCCATTCTTTGCATAAATTCTCCAGTAATCCTTTAAATTTTGTGCATAGTTCATCGGTAACTGTTTCAGAAATGGTAGAGGAATTTGATTTCTATATCTATAATAATGTTGCTGGTGTGCAGATAAGTAATATCATGGATATTATGGAAATAATATCAGATTATAAGAGTGATCTATTCACTCTCATTAATATAGAGCTTCCAGTAATTTCCTACACGATTACGTGCACTGAAAATCATAATTTTGAAGAAGGAGAAAATTGTGCATCTACTGTCTCAGATGAGCAAAGTTTTGGATTTGATATGGATCTATTTGGATCTGATTTATTTTCTGATATGATAATATGTGATTTGGGTTTTAATATTCAAGAGATTTAAGTATTTCTTGTAATTGGTTTCATCAATTTTGGTGTGACAAATCAAGCACCGCAAGTCTCCTTAAATTTTGTTGTTGAGGATTCGATGTTACTTCTCTCTTATGAGGTTTCTGATATTAGATTTTGTGAATTATTGGTTATTTATGAAGATGTGTCAGATTACAGAGCTCAATCATTCGGTCTCCACAACTTCAGGGCTTCTCCACGTATCCATGTGATCACCTGCGCCTCTCCTCACAGAACTAGTAAAGTTGGAGACAGTCTGCTTTCGCCTCGACACTTGATCCTAACACTTGGGGATGATTTCTCCACATATGTTTTCTTGCTCAAGGCTGACATATATCAAGTTCTTGGGTGTTCCTCACATTGTTTTAATTCTAAAGAAATTTTTCTCTCTCATTAGTTGATTTCAGCTGATCTACATTGGTCTAGTTTTCACTGTGTAGCTGTTTATATTTATGATTCAGTTGAGTACATTTTTCTTCTTTGAAAGACGAAGATTCATCCAAAAATAATCACTTTGTATGGATTCATGGGTTCACCGGCACAAAAGAACCAAAATACTGTTGTTGCATAGTGCTGCAAATAGTAGCAAAACGTTTCACAAGTTTTTTCAAAATTTGTATTTATGCTTATTTTGAGGAGGATTTTTTCCCATGAGGTTTTCCCCTATTTCCTCGATTGTACTAAGAACATTATTTATTTTATATTTTATTTGGGTGACCTATGGTCTTGTTACCAGGGCCCACAGTTGTCCAAGTTAGGATTTAGGTGGGTGTTAGGATTATTAATCCTCCCTTGACCATACTGTCTATTAGATTAATTTTTCCTAACTTAGGAACCTTAATTAATTAAATGGTTCCAATAGTACGATTAGGTCCACTTTTCCTAATGGGGCAACATGTACCAATCAATGGAGAGTGGGGAACACTGCTAGAGGTTAACTGCCACTTAGTGCATGTGCATGCATCAATTTGGGTGCCTCCTAGACCAATCCCTACATTTTAGGATCCACTAGGAGTCTCGACACCAACCTACTTTAGTTAGATGGAGTTAGTAATAGTTAGCCTTAGTTAGCCCCTTGTTAGTTCACAATCAGTTAGCTCGCGCATGTATTGCATGGATAATGCATGGATGCATGTGGAGTAGGCGCCTTTTCCCACCTACAAAACTTAGTTGCACTGAGTTAACTAGATGTCACTTATTATTTGAGTTGTTGGACATCTAGGAGTTGATCTGTTGGGCTTCGATATTGATTGAGAGAGCATGAGTTAGATATTTAGTTATATACAGTCAGATCCACTTGGTAGATTCGAATTTCTCTTTAATGCATTCGAATTCTTCCTATTTGTAACCTTTTGTAATACTAGAATTATTATTGTGAATGATACTATAAATTCCTGAGCAATACTTTTCCGTTTCCTGTGTGGTTTGTTTTGTTCAATTTGTATCTTCATTCTCCATTTACTGCAAACATGATTAGAACTATCTTCTTGAAGATATAAATGGTATTCAAATTCTAATAAAGACACACATCATACACAATGGGAAATATTATATGTCATTTCCATGCGCAGAGCTTACCTCACCATCATCGTTGCTTGTTTGTGTTGATTGCATAGTGATTCTTCGCCTCCAAAATAGGCTTCCACTACGAGCTTTAATCCCATAATAAATTCCCTCAAATCCAACGAAAATGAACAATGCAATATTTGGTTTATTCAATCGAGATAAACCTTCACTCATAGGGGAAAAAGACCCAAGAAATAAGTAGAGACTAAACAACCCAAGCTGTAAAACCATTTACCAAAATAATGATGATATATACCAAAAATAGTCACAAATAGGTATCAAACCATAAACATATACACATTCTCGACCTTAATATTTCAAACTTCCACATATAATGCTGAGAGTAGAATGAACATGAACAAATGAAACTAGGGAAACTCCATTAAAAACACTAGAATTAACCACCAATTGATCAAAGATGAAGGGTGGATATTTGTCAATTTTGTTCCCAAAATTTTCTTTCCTTCCATCTTATATTTTCCTTTTAAAAAATTGTTAATATTATAATGATTATAATATAATATATTTAGATATTAAAAAACATATTATATTAATACTATATATTATATATAAGTCTAACAAATAGGCCCTAAATCCACACATGATGATTATTATGATGATGGAAAGATAAAAAAACGACATCCTCACATGATTTAATTAATATCTATCATTTACTTCAACCAAAGCCCCCATGCAAACGAAGGTGAGAACTAATCGATCAGAATAAATGTTAGTCGGATGCTAGTAAGGTTTGTTATAATTAGGGAGACAATTGAGTTGGAAGTGATTACTCATCCACTCAAGTAGATATGCTCTTAGAATTGTGAAAAAAGGGAAAAAGGAGATCGGGACAGTCACTCGATGATAGGGCCTTCAGACCTTGGGAGATAGTGGCACTAAGAGTGTGAGTGAAATACCATCGAAGATGTCCATTGGTGTGGCGTAGAAAGCTAAACCCTGTGCAAACTAGCGAATTCTTAGGGGAACCCAAACAAAATGTATAACGGGGAAATATGAATGACGATTAGATATGAATGTGAATATGGTTAGTAGTTGGAATACAACATGTTCATTTTTTATGGTGTAAAAGTATCAATACCATGTAAATATGGTGTATTAAATTTAAGAATGCAAGAATGTAATTTTGTTAGTTTTTTAAATAAAATTATAAATTTTCTCAAGGAAAACATAATAATATAATTTTTAAGGTTATGATTTGGTGAATTGTTGCAATCGATATATAAGAGATACTTTTCTATAAGAAAAGGATTCCTTCAGACATCTTCGAAATAAAGGGGTGTCCTATATCAATTTGGTGTTATCACAGTGGAGTAAATATGCTTGATAGATATATTTTAAGGATTCTAAACTAGTATTATTATCTAACTGCATCCTTAGTGGTAATTTATTTAGTAGTAATTAATTTACTAAATTTTAACATTGTTGATGTATTCAAAGGACCACACTACAAGGGGTGTTTGAATCCATATGCAACTTTAAAATTTAGTAAAATGAACAGTGTAGTTCAGAGACACGAGTAATCATGTAAATTCAGTCACTCGACGATAGTAGTAAAAACTTGTAATTTGTTTAATCTAGTTGATGAAACAATGAGGGAATAACCCACTGAATTCAAGAGGGGATCTACAATTTACTAAAATTTAACACTGTAGATGGATTCAAAGACTGAGTCCTCCTGTAGTATTAAAATTTAGTAAATCGTACAAATTCATTGTCAAAATTGTAATTTTCTATTGTCGGAGTGACACAACTAAAAATGACCAATAAATGACCAATTGCTGTGGTAATTTTTAGTTTAGCTCTTATAATGTGACCAAATTGGTCATTTATCTTGGTTAGTTTTAGTTAAGTTCTTATCACGTGACCAAATCGGTCATTTATCTTGGTCATTTTTAGTTAGCTGACTCAATTTTTTTCAATTTTTGTAATTTATCCTTTGAAAAAGATGTGGTGACCAAATTGTTTGGTCAATTGGTCACTTATCTCTCGTTTTGTACTAGTGGCTCTCTCAAATCAAGCAATGCGAATAGGAAAACAAAAAATAAACATTATAGTTTGCTAAAATAGTAGATAAGGAAGTTTACGATCCTTATAGTTAGAAATAATATCTAGGGTGACTCAATTGGTCAACTTAAATGGGGTTTGTACTAATAGAGTCATGAAGTCATGATATAAGTAACTATATGCGATAATAGTATTATGGAGACGATTATTTTTTCTGTAACACCACCCATAATCCTTATTAGGTGAAATAAATTGAAAAATGGGTATCAGTAATTTCTAGCCATGTTAGGTACCCATGTGCAAAATTTCTCTAAAAAATGAATAAAAGAGAAAAAACCACATGGGAATAAGAAACCCATAAAAGAGAATGTAAAAGGGAAGGCTAGCTTGAGCCTACTTAGGAGGATCCTTCAATTTCAAGGAAATTTGGAACTTGGTGAACCTCATCTCAATGAAGTGCTTTTTTAATCTCTCAAGAAGCTTTTATGGAATCCTCCTTCTCTTGGAATCCATGTGGGACCATTCACTAGATCCAAAGACTTTGAAGTGCTCCAATGATGGTTCTTGGCCACTCCTTACTTCAAATGAATGAAACATATTGAATATTTTGTGTGGAATTTAGCGAATTATAGGATCAAAATTTGTAGATTTTGAGTTTGAAGAGACATTTTGAGGCCTTCTTCAATGGGAACCTGATTTGGGACAAGTTCAGAATATGAAAAGACATTTTGTAGGTATTATTCAATGAGAAAATGATTTTGGACAAGTTCTCCAATGTATATTAAACAAATGTTGATCAACCCTTCTTTTGTGTATGTAAAACGATCTTCTTTAGCTTAGCGGTTTAACAAAATTGACGCATTTCCCACTATGGTAGCATGTGCAGAAGTGTTAATGGATCTGAATATATCCTTTTAGGCCATGTGTTCTGAATCTACTGAGTCAAGAATGTATGGAGTAAAAGCTGTTGAAAGTGCATACATGCAATGACCATTTTTTCAGTGTTGCAACTTGTTTGTTGCACTCCTTATCTTCATTTTCTTAAAAAAAAGTTTTGTACTTGTAATGTTATTCTTTATGTGGGACTTTAGTGTAGAAAGGAAACCATGGATTCTCCTATTTGGTCTTTCTGTCATCAAATTCGAAGTCTTCATGAAGAAACCTTGTGTTTTTGCTCCATTTTTCTTTTGTATGGGGGATTTTGATTACTTGCACCCATGTTCTCCTCATTGGTTGTAAGTGCGTGCTCCTTTTAGGCCTTTTGTAAGACCATTTGTGAGATATTATCTTACTCTTGAATATGAGAGGAAGAAAATAATCCAATGTAGGAAGTGTGAAGGAGGCTCCCGGGATCCAATCTAGTATAATGAAAGGAAAACACAACGACACTATAATCAGGACCCAATTTGGAAAGAACAAAGGGAAACATTTGTGTGCCATTCCTATTTATATTACACATATTGAGATCAAGGATAAATAATTTGAAATTGGTGAAAAAATATTTAATAGATTCAAAATCACTTGGTCTCAAGTTCATTAGTTCCACCTCTAATTGATGCCCTATTAATTATGATTTCATCTTATGGTTTGAAGAGGCTGGAGAGCATGGTACATACTTCATTCGAAGTATTCTTGGTTGCAATGTGATAGGGTATGTCTGGAGAGATAGAATAGAAAAGTAGCCTAAATGATCCATCCATTCTATTCAAGTAATTATACTTTTTAACCATTGATTTTGGTTCTACCTCAGAGTCCATTATGATCTGGTAGATCCACTTCATCCTCAAGAGTATCTATACTCTTGATTTCCATCCATAATAGTTTAAAGGGTTATAAATTTTTTGGGAAGATAGTTCCATGACTGCGAATGATCTCTTTGATGGCTGAAAAAGAGCTTCTTTAACTTGCAATAGCTTAATCCATGAAAACAAGCACTAGAATACTTACTAGGTTAGAACCCCTGTAGTTCTGATACCATGTTAAATTCGAGGATATGGATCTAGATACTAAAAAAAGAGATGTGTATAGTGAAAGCGCTCAATAAAAAAAATGTATTAGTATTTAAATTCATTATTTATATATAACAATTGAAAATGATATTTATTAAAATTAAGTATCATACTTGTGAAATTGTAATTCTTGATTTTGAATATGAAAACTACATTTATGAAATAAAACGTCATACTTTTTGAATCGAAAATCATGTTTAAAAAAAAATGCACCTTTTAAATAAAAATTTGGATTCTTACAACTTAAAATAACACTTATGGGAGTTAAAACCTCTTGTTTGGGGTTCAAAATGATTCAGAAATCACAATTTTGAATGTTGAAATTGCACTTTTGGAACCTTATTTTGCACTTTAGAAAGCGCAATTTTGTACTTTTTCCAGTCTCATTCTTCTCAATAAATCCAAATTTAAATAAATGGGTTTATTTATAAAATGTTTGTATATCCATATTATAATATTATTTATGAACTACATACCATTAACTATAGGCCAATGTGTGCATTTAATTGAGGCACTTGACCCTAATTTTTACCATGTGGAAAAGACACAAATATGGAGTGTTTTTGAATGTAACATCAGATTTTATGTGTGAAACAAAAAATATGGAATGGTATTTATGGTTTTAAAAGTAAAAACAAAGTATAAAGTTTGAATCATTAAATTTGGCTTTGTAATGAAGGTCGTGCAAACATTTTTGTGAAACTAGCCAAAATTTCCTTGCTTCACTAAAATGCATGCACTAGATTTATTTATTGGTAAATTTGAGTGAATAAAATAGGATATTTTCTTTTTATTCATTCATCACCTTCCTAACTTTTCATATTTTCAATTTGTGCTTTGAAGGTTTCCCCTTTATATTTCTTAAGCATGAATAAATTTCCATTGGAGTGCATTTTGTCAAAGAGGTTTATAAGTCAAAAGAATAGGTATGTAACCAATTTGGAATAGATGATTCATTGATAAATAAGAAATGTGTAAGTGTGTCTCATTCCAAATTTCATACGTGTGGTGCACTTGGTTTGGTTGCAATGGGCATTTTTCTGCTCACTAAGAAAATCTGGTTTGGCAAATAATATTAATTACAAATTTTAAAAGACTTTGATTTCATTGTAGATGATCAATTTTATACAAATGAGTACAATATGTCTTATAAAATGTTGGTATATCCATGATATAATATTTTTTATTACATCAGAGTATAAATACTGATACTACCTCTTGCCCACTAACCATATTCGAGCAGTACCCTGGTGAGTTATCTGGTAGGTCCATTTGGGAATTTTGTCTAACTTACTAACCCTTTCGAGTCAACAAACATAGTCAGAAATATGGATCTCCTTGGGGACCAACAAGCCTTGTCTAGATTACTAACCCTTTCAGGATAAACATGACTAACCAAACATACTAATCCCTGTAGGAACAACATGCCTCGTTTGACTTACTAACCCTTTAGGGAAAACAAGCCTAGCTAGACTTACCCCACTCTAGGTTGAGCTGCCACACCACTCCATCCTTATACCATATTATTCACTCCCTCTTTCAAGGGAGTTCCTTTCAGACTATGCCAATATTGTCTCGAAAGTATTCAAACTTTACATGAGACAGAGGCTTAGTTGACACATCTACCACTTGTTCCTCTATAGGCCCCATACTTATCTTTATAGCTCCCTTCTATACTGTATCCCAGATGTAATGATATATAAATTTGATACGTTTCTACTTATCATAAAACACTGTATTTTTTGTCATCTTAATACAACTCTGATTATCACAATGGATATCAATCACATCTATATCTGTATCAAATAATCCCGTCAACATCTTGGTAAGCTATACTGCTTTGCTACAAGATGAGCATGCTGTAATGTGTTCAGCTTCTTCCATGCTAACTCAAATACTGGATTTCTATCTACTGAACCATGAGATCATGCATGATCCCAATCTAAAACAACATCCTTAATTCCTCTTTCTATCTTCAACACTTTCTTCCAATCCAAATCTGTAAATCGATGTAATCCAATCTCGACATTTGATGCATAGATCAGACCATAGTCTAAATTCCCCTTTAGATACCTCATCCCATACTTTGCTCCTACTAGGTGAATATGTGTGGGATTCACCATATATTGACTTAGAGTTTTTATAACAAAACATATATCTAGTATTGTATTGGTTAAGTACATTATAGAACGAATAATCTGTCTGTATAAAGTGGCATCTACTGTTTTCGAAGAGTCACCATTAAATAGATTCAAATTTGTTGTCATCGGAGTAGTCATAGCCTTGAAATCTATCATCCCAAATCTCTTTAGTATTTCTACTACATATTTTCCTTGGTTTAGAAAAATCTCCTCTGGATACTGCCATACTTCAAGACCTAGAAAATAGTGCATCATTATGAGTTCTTTCATCTCAAATTCTACAACAATATTCTTCTTACATTCGTTGACGAGATTATATTCACCTATTAAGAATAGATCATCTACATACAATAGTAATACCATAAGTCCATCACCCTCAAATGTATAGTAGAGGTTGGATTTTTCTTTACTCTTGGTAAATCCCAAACTCATTAGGAATCCATCAATTCTTCCATACTATGCTCTGGGTTCTTGCTTCAACCCATACAGTGCCTTCTTGAGTCTGCATACATGATTTTTATGATTATCCATCTCAAAACCTTGCAGTTGTTTTATATATACTTCTTATTCTATCAATCCATTTAGGAAGGATGTATTTACATCCATATTGTTTAACTTCCACTTCATATTGGATGCCAAGGAAAGAATGGTTCTAATTGAGGTGTACCTAGCCACTGGTGAAAACATCTCCTCATAATTGATTCCTTCCTTCTAGGAGAATCCATGAGCTACGAATATTTCCTTGAACTTCTCTATACTACCATGTGTTGAATGCTTTTTCTTGTAGATCAATTTCAAGGATACGAGTGACTTTTCCTTTGGTCTTGGTACTATTTCCCATGCATCGATCTTTATGATGGATTGGTATTCCTCGAACATGGTATCTACCCATTCCTTCTGCTTTTTTTTTTCTTCAAAATATGTTGGTTCTTTATCAAAGAGATCAAACATCAAAGCCACATAACTAGGGTATGGATTTGGCTTCTTTCTTTCTCTGATGGTTCCTTTTGGGAAACCATGTAATTTTTCCTCTTCAATTACTTCATAAGCCCATGCATGCCTTCTCTTACATTAGATCATTTCACTGGGAAATTATTCAGGTCTCTAAGGGTCTGTTGTGTCATGATCCTCAAGCATATGTTCTTCCTCTTCATTTGTAATTTCTTTAGGACCATTTAAAACTATAGTAGTTTCAATATCCTCTTCGTCTTCCTTTTCTTTCCTTCATTTTATGAAAGTTGTATCTTCATCAAAAGTAACATCTATTCTTAGTTCAATTTTAAGATATCCTAGGATATAGATTCGATAAGCTTTTGGTTTCTCACTATATCCTACAAACAATCTCTTCTTTCTTTAAGGGTATAGATTTGATATTTTCTCCTTTAGAATGTGTATGTATACCAGACAAACAAATATTTTTAGGTGATCGACTTCAATCTTTTCTCTTGTAAACATCTCTTCTGGAGTATTATTCTTAAGGGTATTGTGGGAGATTCTATTTTGTACATATACTGATGTTCTGGATGCTTATGTCAATAGGTACATAGATAGATCTTGATCATGGATAATAGATTTTATAGCTTCCATGATAGTTCTATTCTTTCATTATACTACACCATTTTGTTGTGTATTATAGGGAGTGGTGAGCTCCCTCTTAATCCCATCTTCTTTGCAATACTCGTTGAATTCACTTGATGTGAATTATCCTCCATTATCTGATCTTAAGATCTTGATACTCTTTTTAGAGAGGTTTTATACAAGGTCCTTAAACTCTTTGAACTTTTCAAAAACTTCATACTTCTTCTTTAATAAATAGATCCAGGTTTTGCGGGAGTAGTCATCAATAAAGGAATCATAGTAAACATACCCGCTTAATGAAGTAGTCTGCATTGGCCTACATACATCTGAATGAATAATGTCTAAGTTCCATTTCTCTTTGTTTTCACTATTTGGATAAGGGTTCTTAGTATTCTTTCCTTCTGCACATGCTTTGCACACTCCTTCATGATTTATCTAAATCTATGGTAAACCTGTCACAACTTTTCTCACAATTGGAAATGATTTGTAATTTTTATGATAAAGTATTCTATTCCAAATCTCACATGGGATTATGGTACTAGTTAGAAATGTTGAAACTACATGCTCCTTTAATATGTAAAGTCATCCTTCTTCAACTCCAATCACTATTGCATCCTCTATAGTTTTTCATTTTTTCCATATGAGGACTTCTCCATCTACAAAATCCACTCTTAAACCTTTATTATCTAAGGATAAGATATAAAGTATATTCTTATTTAATATTGGGACATACATGACATCCTTCATCTTGATTGAATTTCCAAAGTCCAACCTATAGGAAGCTTCTCACATTCCTTTGATGGGATATTAATAATCATCTCCAAGCATTAACTTGTGTGGGGATTCCTTTTGTACAACACATGAGAGAGAGTCCTCGTAACCTTTCATGTGCTTGTATGTACCACTATATACTAGCCAGATGTCATTCCTTGGTGAGCCTGAACCTATCAGTGTAGATATTAAGACATATTCTTCACAAGAATCTTCATTTTCATTTTTTCTTTCATCATCTTCTTGATCATTGTCTTCAGGATTATGGGCCTCAAATCTTTTTTTCTTCTTCTAGAATTTTTCTTTCTTCATGGTACAATTTATAACAATGTGTCCCATATTATAGCAAGTGAAACATTAATAATTTCAAAAGTTTTTCTTAGTCTTATTTAACCATTGATATTTTCTGGGAGGATGGTCATAAATCCTTCTTTTGTGCTTTCCTTTGGTATGGACTACCAAAGCTTGATCCTCATTTTCATTTAGCTTCTCTTCTCTGGCTTCTCTTTTCTATTCTTCTTGAACACATTCTTACCATAATTGTCAAAACTTGGTCATCCTTCTTCTTGAACATATTCCTTGAATAATGGATTCCCAATCTCTTGGAAGGCCATTCAAGGTGGTCATTACAATTTCTTCTTTTTCAAGCATATCACCAATATCTTCCAACAACTCCTTGATTTGAACTACTCTTGTGAAGTTTGATTGCATGGTTTTCTAATTTTTTATCCTTTACACTTTTGGGGTCATTCCTCAAGGTCATATTTCTATTAATATTTCTTCCTTCAAATAATCCAGATAGAGCATCATCTATTTCCTTTAGTGTCATCCTTGCAGATACTTGAGGAATCGAGTTATTTATGATGAATTTAGCTATGATTCTCTTAGACTTGATCATATCCTTCTTGTATTTGTCCTTAGCTTCATCTTGTTCTAGATCTTCATCTTCCTCCTTCATAAATCTGTCTAGATCATTCTCTTCTAGGATGAGCATGATCTGATACTTCAATGCTATGAAGTTTTTATCACCCTCAATATTCTCATCTAGCTTTGTACTCTTTGTCATATTTTAACATAATGATAACTTCAAATGGAATTAGAAGAATTAATACTTACTTGATGAATACTGCTTCTGGATGACCTTCCTCAGGGTGACCTATGGTTTGATGATGAAATACTAATCTTCTAGTTGAGATCGCTAGTAGGGATGAGTGACGGAAAATATGCGCCTTCCCAGGGAGATCTAGACTGTATCTTTATTTTTCTGAGATCGATGATGGAGTCTGAGGAAAAATGAATCCCTAGTTCTTCTTGGCAGTAGTGTCTAGTCCAAAATTGAAAATTCTTGGAATTTAGTTCTCTTTTCACAAAAACATGCTTCCTTCTTGAGCGAGTTGAGTGAGCCCTCTTTTTTGGTTGATATTTTTAGGGATTTTTTCTTAAAAACAAACCCTAGATGTGTAGTGTCTCCTTGCAGGGTGGATTTGATACCATGTTAAGTTTTCTTAATTGCTTAGATGATATTCTAAAACAATTTACAATAGTAGGATTACTTAAAAGAACAATAAGCACAGTAACAAAAAGAACACAAATATTTTCCTCGGGTAAACCACAAGGGATAAAACTCCACAAAAGCTCCTAGTATAGAACTCAACTAGAATAGTGCAAAACCCAAGATACGTTCTTCTCCCTTCTTTCTGGATCACTTCTTCATCTCTCTCTTGCAAAATTGCTTGAGTGAAGTGTGTACAAATGAAGGGGCTGCCTCCCTATTTATATTTGTCTCTTGACTTGACCTCAACCTAGTAGGGTTGACTTGTCTAGTAAGACACCATAAATAATATTCATTATAATGACACTTGGGTACTATTGAACTGACTTACATCTGAAAGTTTACATCGATTCTTTAAATGACTCTTACATGACCAAACACATCAGAAACATCTCCTAAAGGAGGAATACAATCAATACAACTAGAATACCTCCCAAAGTTACAATACTTTAACATTAGCTATAGGTCAATGTGTTCATTTCATTGAGGCTCTCAACGCTTATTTTACCTTGTAGAACAGACACAAATTTGAAGTTGATTTGCATAAAATAAATATTTTGTTTCAAATTCAACATAAGGAATCGTAGTAAGGTTTTTATTTACTAAAATCATGGTCACCAAGATGAATCATCCAGTTTTTACTTCTAATAAAGTTTGGGCGTTCATTTTAGTGGATCAAGACAAAAATGACTTACTTCACTGAAATGGGTGCCCGACCTTTATTTATGACTCAATTTGAGTGATTGAAATTGAAAAGTGTCAATTTTTTCATTCCTCACATTTCTAAAGTTTCATATTTGGAATTTGTTCATTGAGTTTTTCCCCTTTATATTTCCTTATTTATTCATAATTTTCCATAGTTGTTCATTTTGTAAAAGTGGTTCATATGTTAGAAGAATAGGTACATAGCTGATTTGGAACTGCTACAAAAATCATACCTAGGGTATACTTGGTTTGTCCAGAGTGATCCTTTTTTGTTGACTATGAAAAATTGGCAAATAGTATCAAGTGTTATTTTGGCAAACTTGGATTTTAGTGTAGATAATCCATTTTACAAAAAGATAGTAAAATATGTTGAATAAAGTGTTGGGATCTCCATTGCATAATATTCTTGATTCTATATACCATTAACTACATGTCAATGTGAGCATTTCATTGAGGAATTTGACCTTGGTTTTTACCTTGTGGAAAAAACAAAAGTTTGGAGTTATTTTTGTGCAACATAATTGTTTTGTATAAAAATCAGATTATGGAATTGTATCAAGGTATTTAGTTACTAAAATTAGGGTCTCCAAGTTGAATAATACAATTTGGATTTGTAATAAAGCATAGGCATTCATTTTATTGGAGCAATCCAAAAAGGATTCGATTCACTAAAATGTGTGGATGACCTTTACTTGTAGATTTGAGTGATTCAATTTGGTCAGTGTTTATTTTTTCATTCCTCACCTTTCGTAAGTTTCATATTTCGAATTTATTTCTTGGAAGTCTCCTCTTTAGATTTCCGTAGGCATGCATAGTTTTTCATTGGCATGTGTTTTGTCAAAGTCGTCCATTGGTGTGAAGAATAAATATGTATCAAATATTTTTTAAGACATGATTCATGGGTACATAGGAATATAAATTTGTAATTATGTCTCATTCCAAGTTTCATATGTGGGTGGTACTTGGTGGGAATTTTTCCACTGACTATGAAAAATTGGGAGATAGTCTTAATTGCTATTTTGGAAAACTTGGTTTTCATTGTATATGATTGATTTTATATAAATCAGAACAATATATTGTATACAATGTTTGTATATACATTTTATTATATTCTTTATTCCATATACCATTTACTATAGGCCAATATGTTCATTTCATTGAGGCATTACACGCTTATTTTTACCATGTGAAAAAAACATAAATTCTATGTTCTTTTGCACAACAAAATTGTTATGTAACATTTAAATTATGGAATTACATTCGGGATTTTAATGATTAAAATTAGGGTCTCCAAGTTGAATGATCAAATTTGGCTCTATAATGAAGTATGGGAGTGCATTTTAGTGAAGCTAGCCAAAAAGGCCTTGCTTCCCTAAAATGCATGCCCAACCTTTATTTCTTGGTCAATTTGAGTAACTCAAATTAATAAGTGTCTATTTTTACATTCATCACCTCTATGATGTTTCATATTTGTAATATGATCCTTCAAAATTCCCCTTTAGATTTCCTTAGCCATGCCTAGTTTTCCATTGTTGTACATTTTTTCAAAGTGGTTCATAAGTGGGAAGAAAATGTATGTAGCTGGTTTTGGATAGATGATTCATGGGTGAATAGGCTCATAAAGGTGTATTCATGTCGTTCCAAATTTCATTCATCGGAGTTACTTGGTTTGGCCCTAGTGTGCATTTTTCTACCAACTATGAAAAATTTGTAAATACTATCAATCACTATTTTGGCAAGCTTGGATTTCATAGTAGATGATTAATTTTGAAAAAGAGTGAAATATTTCTAAAATGTTTGTATCTCCATGTTATAATATCTTGATTCCACACACCATTATCTTGGAGAGTGTATAGTTTTTATTCCTCACTTTTCTAAAGTTTCAAATTTCCAATTTTTTACTTGAATGTTCCCCCTTTAGATTTTCTCAGGCATGCATAATTTTCCATTGGCATGCATTTTATCAAAATGGTTCATAAGTGGTAATTATATGTACATATCTGATTTGGAAGATATTATTCATGGATACATATCTAAGAAAAAAAATTGGATTATCCCTCATTAAAAAAATCATATATGGGGGGTACTTGATTTGGCCATAGTGTGCATTTTTCTACTAACTATGAAAAATTTGGAAAATAGTATGAATTGTTATATTGGGAGAAATGGATTTGAATGTAGATGATTCAATTTATATAAATTAGTACACAATGTAAAAAAAATTCTATATGAATGTTATAATATTATTTTATTGAGGCAATTTACGCTACTTTTTACCATGTTGACTCAAAGCACAAGTTTCGAATTCTTTTGTAGAACATATTTTTTTGTGTAAATTCTAAATTATGAAATTTATTAAGGTCTTAAATTACTAAAATTAGAGTATCCAAGTTGAATCATCCAATGTTTCCTTATAATGAATTATGGGCACACATTTTAGTGAAGCTAGCAAAAAATACCTTGATTCACTAAAATGAATGTTCAACCTTTATTTCTTGGTCAATTTGAGTGATTCAAATTGGAGAGTGTATATTTATCAATCCTCATATTTCTAAATTTTCATATTCTCAATTTGTCCCTTGAAATTTGTTCCTTTTATATTTCCTTACACATGCATACTTTTCCACTGGTGTACATTCTATCATAGAGGTTTATAAGTGGGATGAACATGTATGTATCAAATTTGGAAGAGAGGATTCATGGATACATATTCTTATAAATATGTAATTATGGATCATTCCAAAATTCATATGTGGGTTGTACATGGTTTGGACCTAGTGTGCATTTTTTTCTAACTATGAAAAATTGAGAAATAATATCAACTCTTGTTTTAGCAGACTTAGATTTCACTATAGACTATTCATATTATAGAAATGAGTATACTAAGTTGTATAAAATGTTGGTATCTCCATATTATAATATTATTTATTATGTATACCATTAATTGTATGTTGATGTTTGTATTTCATTGAGGAACCTAACCTTAATCTTTACCATGCGGAAAAAAGACAAATTTGAAGTTCTTCTACACACCATAAATTATTTTGTGTAAAATTTAAATTATGGAATTGTATTAAAGTTTTTAATTACTAAATTTGGAGTCTTCATCATGAATCATTTAGTTTTCCTATGTAATGGTATGGGCGTGGATTTTAGTGAAGGTACCCAAAATGACTTGATTCACTAAAACACGTGCCCAACCTTTATTTCTTGGCCAATTTCAGTGATTCAAATTGGAGGATGTCTTTTCTTTAATTCCTTGCATTTTTGAATTTCCATATTTCCAATTTGTTCCTTGAAAATTTTTCCTCTATATATCCTTAGGAATGCACAGTTTTCCATTGGAATGCATCTATGAGGATAGTTAATGGTAGATGAGATAATAGACTTGCATCAGAACCCTTCGGGCATGCATTTCCTAAGTTTTATATAGAAAAAATTATGTTAAGTTTCATATGTATTTTAATTAGAGAGATTCAACCTAATGTGTAATTCCAATGTGGATTTTTTATTGATTTCATAGAGTAAATTATCAAGGGATCATTCAAATGTACCTCAAAAAATAGGTCAACTTAAGGATTATATTTGTCTAATTTTTCAACTTTGGAACCATGTGAAATTATCATTCAATTCACTCGTGTAGAGGTAAAAGAACTACTAATTGTGTTTCCCATGGACAATTTAAATGATTTAAAGATAAGAACACCATACCATATAATGAGACAATAAGTTTCCTCAAACATCAAGAAAACAAGTACCCATTGTTCAAACTCATTATCCTCTATATAAGAAACCTATGACAAACAAAAAGGTTGCTAGACAACATAGGAAACCTTTGTCTCCAATTGTAGTTCAAAATAAAGGTAATGCATAAAATATAAATCTTTACCAAAAAATTAAATTTGTTTCATGAAATGTGATTCCAAATATCCCTCAAAGATTGGCCATGAATGATGCTACCTTTAAAAGTGAGTCTTACCAAAGTATAGAAGGATGTGTTTCTCAATATGAAATCTTTGTCTCCAATTACAACTTAAGGGAATGGAAATTAAATGTTCAAGATATAAGTCATTACCACAGAATTGATTATATTTCACATATTATGGTCCCAAATTTTCCTCCAATAACATATTTTATTGTTGTTTCCATTACAAATCACTGCTATCAAACTATACAAGGTTTTGTTTCTAAACAATAAAAGTTGTCACTGTCTCCAATTATAGTCGAGGAGAATGGTAACATCCATGATAGAACTCTTTACCACATAACTAATTATGTTTCACATAATGTGGTGCCAAATTTCCCCACATAATAGATTTTATTATTACCTCCATTACTAATCAATCTTATCAAAGTATAAAAGTCTTGTTGTTGAAAAATAAAGTCTTTGTCTCTAATTATAGTTGAAGGGAATGAGAATGTACATGATAGAAATATTTACGATAGAATGAATTACATTTTGCATAATGAGGCGCCAATTTTCTCTCAAATTTCAACAATTGATGTTTCTACCATTACATATCAATCCTATCAAAGTAAAGAAGTTTGTGTTACTCAACAGTAAAGGTAGTCTAAGTCTGGAATTATAGTTGAAGGGAATGAAAATATACCAGATAGAACTCTTTACCATATAATTAACTTTGTTTTACAAAATGAGGGCCCATCATTAACTCACAGATAAATGACTAATGATACTTCCATTATGAATTAGTCTTATCAAAGTATAGAACGTTTTGTTGGTCAAAAACAAAGGTAGTATTTGTCTCCAATTAAAGTTGATGGTAATGGAAATGTATAGGCCAAAACTCTTTACCATAGAATGGATTCTATTTTGAAAAATGATGCTCTACTTTTCCCTCAATATCAGTGATTGACGTTGTTTACTTTACAAATCACTCTTATCAAAGTATAGAAGGTTATGTTCTACAACAACAAAGGAAGTATTTATCGCTAATTACACTCAAATGGATTTGAAATGTACAAAATAAAAATCTGTAACACAAAACAAATTATGTATTATTTTTTGTAGAATGAAGCCCAAATTTTCCTTTAATTATCTACAGTTTATATTGATGCTATTCAAATAACTCTAATAAAAGTATATAAGGTTGTGTTGGTAAAAATTTGGGTAGAATTTGACTCAAGTTAATATTGAAGGGAATGGATGTGTAGTCCTACACAGTTAGAAAAAATTGAGACATTTATCTTTGGAGAACTTGGGTGCAACTAGAATACACAAACCAACTAAAATAATTGTGTTTTGTGAACAAATGGATAGAAATTCAACTATAGAAAATCAAAATTCTAAAATTGTATAAGCTTCAACAAAACTTCTTGTAGGGTGTTCAACACATCAAACTACACATGCTACAAGAAGGTCACTAGCAAATCACTTAAGGACATCCTTATTGCATCTTAAGAAGTGGTTAGAATGGTATAACCATAGAATAAATGAGGGAATTAAAAAATGCCAAGGAAAATGGAGATGATTTTACTGAAAGTCATTTCAAAATTTATATGACGATGGCATTATTACTAGAGTTGGGTACTTTGTGAGAAAAAAACTATATTAAAGAGTCTAGAATTGAGGATGCTTTTGAACACCTATATGGAATGATCGATAAAATTTGATCAATTGTTGTGATAATGTTTTTAAACAATTTTATTACTTAGAACATTGCTTCAGTATTTATTGAATCAAGCATGACTCATAAGGATTTGCAATTTATCAAGAAGGTTGACTTTCATGGTGTAATAAAGGGGTTTAATCCAACCTTAGTTTATAAGGAAATGAAAACATGGAGAAAATAATATGAGGATATTGATATGGGTTGGGAGAGGACTTATGGTTTCACATATTGAGTTAGAGTCAAGCAATTAAATCCATATGCTTCCTTTATAGTGTAATCATATGAAAGGAGCTCAAGAAGTATAGTCCATGAAGTTTCTTTCAAACTTGGTATTGATTCTCACATACATTGTGATGAAGGTGGATAGGCATGTGAGATATTATGTGACTTACTAAAATATAATGGCTTGATATCTTATGTAAGTATTTCAAAATTGGATAGAAAGTATGAATATAAAAAAGTTATAGAACATTTTGATCCTGAAAATGACGAGAACATAATAAAATAGTTAAACAAACTTTAACAAGATGGGATACAAATGGAATATGAAAGGGTAATGAAAAATAATTAATTAGAGTGTCATTATCTAGTAGAAATTTGCAGTTTAGTATGAAATAATATTTTCTATCTAATGGGAAACAATTTTACTCCTTAGTACACATGCAATAAAAGAGAGATACACATGGTTATAGATGAAATCAACTTTGCAGAATGACATACTATATGTAGTGTTTTCAAATTTTTAGTAATGTCACCAAATTTCCTCCTTATAGGCTATGCACATTTTTTCAAAGTTTTAAATTGCATTTATATTCTTAATCATATTCTATTATAAAACATTACTAGTTGAATCCTTCTTTGGAACCAAGAAAAGGAAGGGAAGACATGTTAGATGGGAATATCATACCTCTTTTAGTTAGAACTAATGATCATGAAGTAATAAGTCAATTTAACTCGGATTGGAGAGCGTGCAAGAATAAATATGGGTATTTGGTGTTAGATGAATCAACCCATAGTTACCCATATTTGACATTAATTAATCATTTGTGTCTTATTCCTAGATTCCTAGATTCCTCTCTATGCTAGCTGGCTTCCACATGCACCTAGAAGTCAATAATTTCTAAAGTGGGTCATAGAGTGCTTTGGAATCATCCTCAAAAATATTTTAGGAATTCTAATTTTATTAGTGGTCCCTAAAAGCGTAGTTCTACTTTTTCTGAAAGCTGCCTTGCTTTACAGTAGTTTTAGGGCACAAAGGAAAAACTAGTCTAGGAGAACTTGGTTTGTTTTTTTCCCACATCATCTTCCTTTATTTTATCCAAAAAAATGCATGAATGAGTTGTATTTCCATCATTTATTGGGTTTCCCACTTGATTTTCCCTATTCATGAGCATATTCCGATATTTTGAAATCTTTTCTTGCACCTATGGGTGATTTGACTAGATTTAGTAAGCTTGCTTTTTGACCAATTTGAATAGATACCTAGTGATTTCGAATATATCATGTAATTTTTAATTTGAGCAGACTATTACTTCATATGGTTGGCTAATGTACACTTATTCAATAAAGGATTAATTTATGATCCAATTTCAGTCTCTTTTTGTATGAATTTTGCATGTTTGATTAGCAATTTTGTGAGTGTAATTGATCTATCACTTGGGTTCAATTTCCACATGGTATCAGAGCCTTTGTAGATCGATTTCTCTCCTTCCAAATTTTTATTACAGGTTCGACATCACTGACTAGGAGCGCATTTTGGAGACTGAAGGGCACAAGAGTTGATATATGGACCAATCTCAAAGGATCATCTTGACTCCATTCAATTGGTTCGAATGGAAATATGAGATGGAGATATTGTTTAGAGAGAAAGGTGTCTAGAAGGCTACTATCATAACCCCAAATTTTTTGATGTAACATAAATTGTCTAGAGTCGCAGTTTGATAACCGCTAACGGCTAGCGGATGAATGAGATAGTTAATATAAACAATAATTAAATTAAAACATATGAGAACTAATAAACATTAATTTTTGATATGCTAAGTGTAAGATCTGTATTCATTTACTTCTATTTTAATGACGAATTGATTTTGTCAAGTAGGTGAGAAGTTACGTTCTAACTGGGGCTTACTTAGTGATTGCTAACTTAGCTGGATTTTTGGATCTTACGGGCTTGATAGGTAAATTTTGAACCCGTAAGAGTTTATTAAGGCGTAAACCAGATATACTTCTTAAGCATAAATATACTTCTGGAGTAAAAGTTTGCTTAATAGAATTCAAGTGTACTACACGGTAAAGTATCTTTTCTTTACTTGTTTTGCAACTACGACAGTATTTTAAATTCATGTTGTAAAGATAAAAAACCTTACCATACTCAATGTTTTTCATTAGTATGACTTCTATTTCGGACAGTTCTTCTTTCTAGCTATTAGCCAAGTTACTTATAGAGCTCTAGATTTTGTATAACAATTCCTTTACTAACATAAGAGTTTACTGCTGTTATTATTTCTAAAATTGAAAACACTACTTATAAGCATAGAAATTAAATTAAATCCTTCTAAGAACAAGCTTACAAAAGAGCCCTCAGCTCTACCTTTAATTGATCTTTAGTAGAGAAAATTTATCAGCTTATTATTGCATTATACTTATAATGATCATTTGCACAAATGTCGTCAAGTTGTGATTTATATCTTCCAAATTTCTTCATGACATAAGTAAAGTGACGAAATTACATTATCATATTATTTATTTATAATAACAAGTGATACTATATTTATTCTTGAATAGTTTTACTATTCTTTACTACCAAGTCTAATTTAGCCTCGGTTTGATTCATTTAGAGCTTTGGTATTTTATGGAGACCAAATGATCATGTACTTCCAAGAATTTTATCTTACTCTTAGTACTATTGACTACATTCAAAAGAAAGAGTTGTTCTAGGGTGTAAATACTATTTACTTTCATTTACATAGTAATGATTTATAAACTAGCTCCTTATACACTAGTGTTTGCATAAACTAGTTCGAACATCATAGACATGCATCATTTATGGTTATAAAAAGAAATGGTTAATAGTGGTACTATCAACTCATGTTCAACAACTTTTACTATACTATTGATCTCTTCATAAAATGTTTTACTAAGAAGGATTATAAGGTCATTATAAAACAAGGATATCGATGCAATATATGTTTTGGTGCGTTACCAACAAAGTCTCCAAGGTTTATGTAATATAAGGTTTATCGGATACCATGTAAATCTTGTTCTTCAACATTGCTTGACTTTATCGTTATCATTGAAATGATACGTTATTGACTTTGTATATTACATTGTCATTATAGTGATTGTTTAAATTATTGACAATAATTTGTTGTCCCGACATTGCAGTGACAACTATATCATTCGACCCATTGTGGATGGAATAATTTGGTGGGCACGTGGAACGTCCACTACCGTGCAATGCATAACTTAAAAACTCACAATGCAACCCTAACCCTCATTCTTCGTTGATGGTTTTGGTCTTGGCACTATCTGGTTTACTGTGGCAATGAGGGCTCGCTTGTGCTCATCTCCAGCTCCATTGTTGGTGTGTAGAGAAGTGTTTCCACACTAGTGTGTGGATTGTAAGACTCACAGCTTGCACTTGGTTTTCCTTCTGCATGCAATACTTTGTTGTGCATGTAGTTTTTCTCTCTTAGTAGTTTTTAGTGTCGATTTCTTGTGTGGCCATTACCAAGGCTTTAATCCTGCTCCAGTCATTGGTGTAGTATGCATTTTGAACTCGCTGCCTCTGTCATAGGTGAGCATGAGGGTTGTACTATTCATTATTCTGGTTCGTTTCCTTCGTTGCTTCAGATTCATTCGCTTCCAGGTAATTATTTGTCTTACAAATGTTTATAAGTTTTTAAGTTAGTGTTACAGTTATATAACTCAAATTCTAATTAAGATTGTTGGTAATTACATATAGGTTATAGTTCGCCCTTACATTTGGAAGAACCCTCTCCATGTTTGGATTGACAACAAAACCTATGGGTAAGCCCTAGTTAAAATGTGGCAACTTCCTTCTTGTAAAAGATTAGGTAAAAGGGGTTTCAGTTGGAGAGGAAATACGACCTCGGTTCCTTCGGTGTTTAAAATGCTTAGCTCAGTTGTTATTTAATATTTTTGGTTGTTAAAACCCTTGCCTGTAGCAGGGTAACTCTGACCTTGATGTTGTGACTTGTATTTCACTATTTTCGACTTATTGACAGGTTTATAGCCTTACGCTAATTAATGACATACTCTGTTCTTATTATGTGGAGGTTCTCTTGTCTTCATGTTTTTAATGGTTCTCTGTTTTGAATACTCTAATAAAATATGCATTGTCCTATAAATGTTATTACAGTAATGAAGTTTTGTATAAGTTGTTTGTTAGTTTTTTCTTTCAAACCCTTGCCATGATGATGGGTACACCGGAGTTGAGCTGGGTGTTGTAAATTGGTTAAGTTTTCAGCTTTATGGCCTGTCAATGTAATACACTGGGTTTTTAGGAAGGATTTTACTTCGAGCTCAGTCTCATTTTTACCGTAGTCTAGTACATTATGACTCTGTGTACATTAGGGTTTTCCTATTCAACTGTTAATAAAGAACATTTCTGTCTAAATATCTTTTGTAAGAGATATTGTTATTATAAGACTGTAACTCAGTCGTAGTGTGTAATTTGTAATATTAACTTACTTGTTTGAAATATACAAGCTAGGGTTTTCTTGAAATGAAACCCTTGTCTAAATAAGTTCTTCAGTTTATTAATAATTAGGTTCTTCTACTTTGTTAACTCAGTTAAATTATTATTACAGGTGTGTTGTGATATTTTCAACTTGTAACTATACCTTTGTTTTCAGAAAGGATTGTAAATAGTCTATAGTAGACTAATTGTTTATTTATATAATTATCTAAGTAAATGGATTGCAGCTTAGATGTTTTTATTTATAATAATTAAATAAATTGGTTAGGGTTCTTGACCCTAAAGTTTTTAGTTTTTCAGGTATAAGCCTATCTGATAATTATAAAATAGTTTCTACATAGGTAAATATTTAGTTTTATACTAGTTATTAATTATATTCTCATTGTTTTTATTTACTAAACTGTCACGTAAAATTTACTCAGAGTTCTTGAAAAGATATAGCATAGATTCTGTAACTCAGTTTACTCTTTATAATTTAAGTACTTTTAATATAACCCTATTCAGTTTATAATAAATATTAGTCTTAGATTTAGTTGATATTGTTAGAAAATAAACTATGTGATTAGTAGCTCATTTATCTACTTAACTGTATGTAAACATTGAAACTCTAATGTGGTTTTTCTGTTGCATTTCATTGAGTTACTAAGTGAAAACACAGAAATATAGACATATCAGAACACTGTTTAACCTCCCTAATGTTTTAACATGAATAAAATTATTCTATTGTCTGTAAATACACAATCTTATCTACTAAAACATTCTCTTATCTACTTAAACATTCTACGTGTGCTATAGTACTGCTTGGTTTTCTAGGTGTGGAAAAACATAGTCTAGAAATCATTTCCATTCAAATACATTACTTTTCTAAAACAAGTTCATTTCTTCAATCATTTAAAAAGACTACTAGATTCTATCATTCTACAAACTAAATCTTTAACATTCATATATCAATCAGACTCAGATACTAACACAGTAAAACAAAATAATGTAAAACTTGTTTAAGACAGACAACAACAGCGTTAGGAGGCCGTTCCTCCCTAACAATATCCTAGAGAGCGCTTAAACAACGCTTCCTCAGGACCCCCGAGCCTATTCCTGGTGTTCTTGGTTTAGAACTGGTGGAGAATGCAAATAGTAGACTAGTCCAATATCTCAGTAAAACACTATGCTCTCAGCAGTAAGATCTTTCAACTTAAAAGCTGCACTAGATCAATTAGTAGTTATCCCCTCAAACACTTTCCACAATTCCCTTCCCGTGAATTTCTCTGAAGTACATTCATTCACCTGAATGATCACTTCTCTAGAATGAGCAGCCTTAGCTCTCTTTAATGGGAATTTTTAGAAATATTGCCTAGGTCTTTTGGGTTAGTTTTCATTAATTGAGCCACCTGCTCTGATTCCACTTTCTTGGGGAATCATGACCCCAAATGTCGGGAGGTTGCCACCTGTAATAGTTGGAAGTGATTTGAGGATCCTGCCACATGATAGTTTGCTCTCCACCTAGTCTCCTCCACCAATTTCACCAGTAAACGCTCTTTTAACAGCTCTCCTAAGCTGTTGTCTCCTCCTTTATTTATTTATAAATAAAATATTTAGAATTACATTAAATATTCTTGACTCTATTGAGTCATCAATTACAACTTAGCATAAAATTTAACATATTGTCTTCAAATAATATAAAATTGCTTTTGCAAAATTGGGGCATGTGACATACACACCCCCTTAAAGTATAACATCTTCCTCGATGTTATTTATTCCTCATCCTCAGAATTCCCCAGGAACAGAATTGGATATGCATCCCACACATTACTTTCCAATTCCCAGGTGGCTTCCTCTAGACTAAGGTTCTTCCATTGCACTTTCACCTGACCAATGGTGCGGTTTCGAAGTGTGATCGCCCTCCGCCCGAGGATACAATCCTGTTCCACCAGGAAATCTCCTTCTGGTTCCACCTATACATCACTCCAGTTAACAACATGAGTAGCATCATGAACATATTTCTTTAATACTGAAATGTGAAAAACACTATGTACTCTAAAATTTGGAGGTAATGCTAATTAATAAGCTACTTGTCCAATCCTGGACAGTATTTCAAATGGACCACAGTAACGGGGCGCTAGTTTTGCACAACTACCCAATCTTAGAAAGATCTTTTTGGGCCTCACCTTGATGGACACATGTTCACCTACCTGAAACTCCTTTGGAGTTCTTTTAAGGTCTGCTTGACTTTTTGGTCGATCTTGCGCAATTTTTAGATTACTATGTACCTTCTTAACAATGTCTTCCATTTCTTTTAATAGTTCAAGACCTAATACTAATATATCCATCGTATTACTCCAAGAGATAAGAGTATTACACTTCCTTCCATACAAGATTTCAAAAGGACTAAATCTTGATGACGCTTGTTAATTATTATTATAAGCAAATTCCACCAAATGCAAATAATCCTCTCATTTAACTGGCTGGTCTTTCGCATACATTCTTAGTAAATCTTCGAGTACTTGGTTTAATCTTTCAGTCTGTCCATCTGTTTGAGGATGGAATGAAGGACTAAAATTTAGTGTAGTGTTTAATCCTTTAAACAGAGATTTCTAAAAGTTACCTGTAAATTTAGGATCTCTATATGAGATTATAACTTTTTTGTTATTCCATGCAGTCGGAAAATTTGCTTTAGAAATATATTAGCTATGTTTGTAGCTTTATACGTAGTTTTAACAGGTATAAAGTGGGCTGCTTTACTTTACTTATCGACCACTACCACGATGGAGTCATTTAAATTATGATTTTTAGGCATTCTAGTAACAAAATCAAGACTAATTATCTCCCATTTCTAGCTAGGAATGGCCAATGGATGAAGTAATCTAGCTAGGTGTTGATGTTTAGTTTTCACCTGCTGACATTTAAAACAGCTAGCTATACACTCTATCAGTTCAGTCTTCATGTTTGGCCAAAAATATTCTTTTCTTAACATAGTTATAGTTTTTTGATAACCTAGAAGACCCGAGTATAGAGTTTTATGGTTTCATCCAAAATTAATAACTTAATTTTAGGTACATTAGGTACATACATTCTGTCTTTATACAGTAAAAATCCTTTTTCATTCAAACTGTACCCTTTACTTAATCTTTCTGTTGGATTTTCTTTCATTTTAGCTTGTAAGTTTTGGTAAATTTCATCTTGTTCTACCCCCGCTTTAAGCTATTCATCCATATCTGTTCTATAAGTGTTGATAACTGCTGTGAAGTTCATCCTTGCATTCCTACTTAATGCATCAACAACTTTATTTTCTTTATCTTTAATGTGCTGAATTTTGAAATCATACTCACTTAGAAAAGCTACCCCCCTAGCTTGTCTTGCATTTAGATTAGGCTGATCTAACAGATATTTTAGTCCTTTATTATCAGTCATTAGAATACATTTTATGCCAATTAGGTGATGACGCCACATCTTTAGAGCATGCATAACAACAGCTAATTCTAAATCATAAGTTGCATAATCCTTTTCGTGAATTTTTAATTTCCTAGACTCATAGGCAATAACATTCCCTTCTTGAGTCAGAACACCACCTAAACCATCATTACAGGCATCAATACAAACTACAAATTCTTTATTTGGAATAGTCATTCTCAAAATAGGCACGCTGGTTAATAAAGTTTTTAAATTTTTAAAGCTATCCTCAGATTTCTTGTTCCAATCAAATTTCTTTCCTTTCTTCTGCAGAGAAGTTATCGGATTTGCGATTCTCGAAAAACCGTCAATGAACCTCCAGTAATAACCAGTAATTCCCATGAATGATCGAACATTAGTTACATCCTTAGGAACCGACCAATTTTCGATTTCCTTTATCTTTTTGGGATCCACCGAAATCCTTTCCTTAGTCACCACATGACCTAAGTACTGAATTTTATCCTTAAAGAAATCGCATTTACTAAACTTTGCAAAGAGTTGATGATCTCATAGCTCTTGCAAAACAATTTTTAAATGCTCTTTATGTTCTTCTTTAGTTTTTGAATAGATTAATGTGTCATCGATAAACACAACCACAAACTTATCTTAATACTTATGCATAACGTTGTTCATTAAACACATAAAAATAGTTGGGACGTTAGTAAGCCCGAAGGGCATGATGACAAACTTGTAATGGCCATATCGAGTTCTAAAATATGTTTTACAAATGTCTTCATCTTTAATCCTAACTTGATGATATCCATACCTTAAGTCAATTTTCGAGAACATCCTGGCTCCACATAGTTTATCAAATATATCATCTATGCGAGGCAATGGGTATCGATTTTTAATAGTAATCTTATTCAACTGATGGTAATCTATGCAAAGTCGTATGGTTCTATATTTTTTCTTAACAAAGATGACAGGTGCCCCCTAGTGAGACACACTAGGTCGAATATACTTTTTGTCAATAAGTTCTTTTAATTGTGACTTTAGTTCATTAAGTTCAAGTATGTTCATTCGATAAGGGGCCTTTGAGCTTGGTACTGCACTAGGTACCAGCTCAATGGTAAAATATAGTTCCCTTTTCGGAGGTAGTCTCAGAATTTCTTCTGGAAATACATCAACATATTCTCTTAAAACTGGTATGTCTTTCAATTTTAATTTATCTATTTTATTTAGATTTTCCTCATCAGTTATTGTTACTGCATAAGCTTTACAACCCTTCCTAACAACCCTCTTAAGCTGCAGAGCAAAGATCTACCTTATGGTTGTTTTTCTAGGGATTCCCTTTACACTTATTCATTTTCCATCATAATTTATACATGTAAAGGTTTTATCATAACAATTTAAAATCACTCTATGTTGTTCTAACCAATCGATACCGATTAGTAAGTCATAAGAACTAAGAGTTAATACATTAAGCTTTACAATAGTTTCAAATTGATCCATAACTACTGCACATTCTTTTACAAAACAAGTTACCTTCCTTTTAGCACCAGTGGATAACTGAACCAACCAATAATTTTCAAATTTTTCAACAGGCAACTTACATTTTTCTACCATTTTATGTGAAATATAACTGAGACTAGCTCCTGGATCAATTAAAATAGCTATAGGGGTTTGGTTTATCGTACCTTCTACTTCCACCATGAAAGTTTGATATTATACTTTTCGATTCTCCAAGGCTACATTGATTCTGGGCATAGTCCTCTCTAAATATCCAATAGTAATTTCCTCCTATATGGTATGGATATTATTGACAGTCTTTTTTCGATTAGGACAGACTAAGGAATAATGTGGGCCATTGCACTCCCAGCACTTTATAGGTTCTTTGCATTCAAATTTATTTATGTAATTACCATGATTATTAGCAGACTCTTTACCCTTTCGATTGTTTTATTTACTTGGTGAATTATTCTTATTCCCTTGGAAATTCTTGTTAGGAAAATTTTTGGCCTTATGATGTCCGGTTGGGCACAAATTCTTTCTTCTTTTGATCATAATGGTTGTCATTCTTCTTGGCCCTCCAGTTGACCATGCTCTCCTTCTTCCGATTATGTTCATAACAGAAATTGGCTTTCATCATAGCTTCTTCCAGAGTTTTTAGATTGTCATACTCAATCCTATATTTGATATGATACGGTAGATAGCTGAGGAATCGTTGTACCTTTGGTTTTTCATCTACAAACTTAAGAACTTGTTGTTCAAATCTTTCATAGTCATTGAACCTAGTTTAAGCTCATAGAATTCTTTTGCTCTCTCTTCATAGTACTGCTTAGACAGAAATTTGTTTTTAAAGTACCTCTTGAAGGTACTCTAATTTACATTTTTTTTTTATTCCCTTCACTCTCTTCAAGTCTTGCCACCAAATATCATCCTTCCCTAAAAGATTGTAAATAGCCATTTTAGCCTTTAATTGGTTAGAATAGCTATAAATCTAGATGTACTTCTTCATCCCAGATAACCAGGATTCTTCTTCCTCCCCCTTCTCTGTCTCTCCATTGAATTTTGGTGGTTTAATATTTTTGAAATCCCCAGAAGTTTCCTCATAGGTTTTATATTTTCTCTTTTTAGTATAATGGTTGTCATTACTATTATCACTAGTGGAATGAAAATTGCGTTGATCACCAAATACCTCTGAAGAAGCCGCTTTCATTTTTAGTCTGTTTAATATTTTTGTAATTATGTTGATGACTTGTATCTTCTGAATCAAATATTTTACCCCTTCCCTCAGTTTGAAATATTTTTGTTAGGATCTGATTCAGCTCCTCCTGAGCCCTCAGAATCCTTTCATTCTTTCATTTAACAAATTCCATTTTGAATTTTATGTCTTTTACTGTTTGTAACCGTTCTGAGGAATTAGTGTTTAGGTCTTCTTGTATAGGGTCTCTCTGTAAGTTTTCTCGTTCAATAAATGGATATTTCTCTTCTGCATATTCCTCCAGCCTTTCCATACCTATTGTTAAACTTCAAAAAAAAATTCTCTGTTGAATATCATTAAAAGAAAATAACATCAGCAGAATAGTTTAAATTCACTGTTTCATAAAAGAAAGTTGTGATTTATCATGGTCTAGTGTTTAAACCTTGTTCTCTGATACGACATGTCATAACCCCAAATTTTTACAAAAATTAAAAATTTTTGATGTAACATAAATTGTCTAGAGTCGCAGTTTGATAACCGCTAACGGCTAGCGGATGAATGAGAGAGTTAATATAAATAATAATTAACTTCAAACATATAATAACTAATACACATTAGTTTTTGATATGTTAAGTCTAAGATCTGCATTCATTTACTTCTAGTTTACTGGCAAATTGATTTTGTCAAGTAGGTGGGAAGTTACGTTCTAACTGGGGCTTACTTAGCGATTGCTAACTTGGCTGGATTTCTGGATCTTATAGGCTTGACAGGTAAATTTTGAACCGGTAAGAGTTTATTAAGGGGTTAATCCAGATATACTTCTTAAGCATAAATATACTGCTAGAGTAAAAGTTTTCTTAATAGAATTCAAGGGTACTACGAGGTAAAGTATCTTTTTCTTTACTTGTTTTGCAACTATGACAGTAATTTAAATTCATGTTGTAAAGATAAAAACCCTTACCATACTCAATGCTTTTCATTAGTATGACTTTTATTTCAGACAATTCTTCTTTCTAGCTATTAGCCAAGTTACTTATAGAGCTTCAGATTTTGTATAACAATTTTTTTATTGACATAAGAGTTTACTGTTGTTATTATTTCTAAAATTTAAAACACTGCTTATAAGCATAGAAATAAAATTAAATCCTTCTAAGAACAAGCTTACAAAACAACCCTCAGCTCTACTTTCAATTGAGCTGCAGTAGAGGACATTTATCAGCTTATTATTGCACTATACTTATAATGATCATTTGCACAAATGTCATCAACTTGTGATTTCTATCTTCCAAATTTCTTCATGACATAAGTAATGTGAAGAAATTACATTATGATATTATTTATTTATAATAACAAGTGATACTATATTTATTCTTGAATAGTTTTACTATTCTTTACAACCAAGTCTAATTTAGCCTTGGTTTGATTTATTTAGAGATTTGGTATTTTATGGAGACCAAATGATCATGTAATTCCAAGAATTTTATCTTACTCTTAGTACTATTGACTACATTCAAAAGAAAGAGTTGCTCTAGGGTGTAAATACTATTTACTTTCATTTACACACTAATGACTTACAAACTAGCTCCTTATCCACTAGTGTTTGCATAAACTAGTTCTAACAGTATAGATATGCATTGTTTATGGTTATAAAAAGAAATGGTCAATAGTGGTACTATCAACTCATGTTCAACAAATTTTACTATACTATTGATCTCTTCATAAAATGTTTTACTAAGAAGGATTATAAGGTCATTATAAAACAAGGATATTGATGCAATATATGTTTTGGTTCATTACCAACAAAGTCTCCAAAGTTTATGTAATATAAGGTTTATCGATACCATGTAAATATTGTTCTTCAACATTGCTTGACTTTATGGTTATCATTGAAATGATACGTTATTGACTTTGTATATTACATTGTCATTATAGTCATTGTTTAAATTATTGACAATAATTTGTTGTCCCGACAATGCTGTGACAACTATATCGTTCGACCCATTGTGGATGGAATAATTTGGTGGGCACACGGAACGTCCACCACTGTGCAATGCATAACTTAAAAACTCACAATGCAACCATAACCCTAATTCTTCGTTAAGGGTTTCGGTCTTAGCACTGTCTGGTTTACTGCGGCCATGAGGGCTCGATTGTGCTCATCTCCAGCTCCATTGTTGGTGTGTAGAGAAGTGTTTCCACTCTAGTGTGTGTATTGCAAGACTCACAGCTGGCACTTGGTTTTCCTTCTGTATGCAATACTTTGTTGTGAGTGTAGTTGCTCTCTATCAGTAGTTTTTAGTGTTGATTTCTTGTGTGGCCATTACCAAGGCTTTAATCCTGCTCCAGTCATTGGTGTAGTATGCATTTTGAACCCGCTACCTCTGTCATAGGTGAGCGCAAGGGTTGTATTGTTTGTTATGCTGGTTCGTTTCCTTCGTGGCTTCAGATTCCTTTGCTTCCAGGTAATAATTTGTCTTACAAATGTTTACAAGTTTTTAAGTCACTGTTACAGTTATATAACTCAGTTTTTAATTAAGATTGTTGGTAATTATCTAGGTTACAGTTCACCCTTACATTTGGAAGAACGCTCTCCATGTTTGGATTGACAAAAAGACCTATGGGTAAGCCCCGGTTACAATGTGGCAACTTCCTGCTTGTAAAATATTAGGGAAAAAGGGTTTCAGTTGGAGAAGAAATGCGACCTCAGTTCCTTCGTTGTTTAAAATGCTTACCTCAGTTGTTATTTAATATTTTTGGTTGTTAAAACCCTTTCCTGTAGCAGGGTAACTCCGGCCTCGATGCCGTGACTTGTATTTCACTGTTTTTGACTTATTGACAGGTTTACAGCCTTATGTTACTTAATGACATACTCTGTTCTTATTATATGGAGGTTCTCATGTCTTCATGGTTTTAATGGTTCTCTGTTTCAAATACTCTAATAAAATATGCATTGTCTTCTAAATGTTATTACAGTAATGAAGTTTTTTATAAGCTGTTTGTTAGTTTTGTCTTTCAAACCCTCGGCACGATGCTAGGTACATCAGCATTGAGCTGGGTGTTGTAAATTGGTTAAGTTTTCAGCTTTATGGCCTATCAATGTAATACATTGAGTTTTTAGGAAGGATTTTACTTCGAGCTCAGTCTCGTTTTTACCGTAGTCTAGTACATTATCACTGTGTGTACATTAGGGTTTTTCCTATTCGACTATTAATAAAGAACATTGCTTTTTTAATATCTTTTGTAATAGATATTGTTATTATAAGACTGTAACTCAGTCGTAGTGTGTAATTTGTAATATTAACTTACTTGTTTGGAATATACAAGCTAGGGTTTTCCAGAAATGAAACCCTTGTCTAAATAAGTTCTTCAGTTTATTAATAATTAGGTTCTGCTACTTGTTAACTCGGATAAATTATTATTACATGTGTATTGTGATATTTTTAACTTGTAACTATACCTTTGTTTTCAGAAAGGATTGTAAACAGTCTATAGTAGACTAATTGTTTATTTATATAATTATCTAAGTAAATGGATTGCAGCTTAGATGTTTTTATCTATAATAATTAAATAAATTGGTTAGGGTTATCAACCCTGAAATTTTTTACCTTTTCAGGTATAAGCCTGTCTGATAATTATAAAATAGTTTCTAGATAGGTAAATATTTAGTTTTATACTAGTTATTAATTATATTCTAATTGTTTTTATTTACTAAACTCTCAGGTAGAATTTACTCAGAGTTCTTGAAAAGATATAGCATATATTCTATAACTGAGTTTACTCTTTATAATTTAAGTACTTTTCATATAACCCTATTCAGTTTATAATAAATATTAGTCTTAGATTTAGTTGATATTGTTAGAAAATAAACTATGTGATTAGCAGCTCGTTTATCTACTTAATTGTATGTAAACATTTAAACTCTAATGTGGTTTTTCTGTTGCATTTCATTCAGTTACTAATTGGAAACAGAGAAATATAAACATATCATAACACTGTTTAACCTCCCTAATATTTTAGCATGAATAAAATTATTCTACTGTCTGTAAATACACAATCTTATCTACTAAAACATTCTCTTATCTACTTAAACATTCTACCTATGCTAGAGTACTGCCTGGTTTTCTAGGTGTGGAAAAACATAGTCTAGAAATTATTTCCATTCAAATACATTGCTTTTCTAAATCAAGTTCATTTCTTCAATCATTTAAAAAGACTACTAGATTATAACATTCTACAAACTAAATATTTAACATTCATATATCAATCAGACTCAGATACTAACACAGTAAAACAAAATAATGTAAAACCTGTTTAAGACAAATGACAACAGCGTTGGGAGGCCATTCCTCCCTACCAATCTCCTGGAGAGCGCTCAAACAACACTTCCTCAGGACCCCCAAGCCTATTCCTGGGCTTCTTGGTAGAGAACTGGTGGAGAATGCAAATAGTAGACTAGTCCAATATCTCAGTAAAACACTCTGCTCTCAGCAGTAAGATCTTTCAGCTTAAAAGCTACATTAGATCAATCAGCAATTATCCCCTCAAACACTTTCCACAATTCCCTTCCATTGAATTTCTCTGAAGTACATTCATTCACCTGAATGATCACTTCTCTAGAATGAGCAGCCTCAGCTCTCTTCAATGGGAATTTTAAAAAAGATTGCCCAGGTCTTTTGGGTCAGTTTCCATTAATTGAGCCACCTTCTCTGATTCCACTTTCTTGGGGAATCATGACCCCAAATGTAGGGAGGTTTCCACCTGCAACAGTTGGAAGTGGTTTGAGGATGCTGCCACATGTTAGTTTGCTCTCCACCTAGTCTCCTCCACCAATTTGACTAGTAAACGCTCTTTTAACAGCTCTCATAAGCTGTTGTCTCCTCCTTTATTTATTTATAAATAAAATATTCAGAATTACTTTAAATATCCTTGACTCCGCTGAGCCATCAATTACAACTTAGCATAAAATTTAACATATTGTCTTCAAATAATATCAAATAATATAAAATTGTTTTTGCAAAATTGGGGCATGTGATAGTTACCATGGCTACTGAGGCAGATCCCAATGTAGCTGCAGAGAAAAACAAATGACACAGCAGAAGGGATGAGGCCTATGGTCTTTTGTGTTTAAGAATTTCAAGATACTTCCTCTTTCATCTTGATTCATTGGCATCTCCTAATGAGGTGTGGGAGAAGATTGAAGATATTTTTGGAAAGACAGATGAGATGAGAGGACATCAAATCGAGAATGAATTGATTTCATTTAGTTCCAGTAGCTTCTAATCATTACAACTCTACTTTACCAAGTTTAAGGCCATCGTTTTGCAGTTAAAACAATGTGGGATTGAAAAGAAGGAAGAGAAACTAGTCCTAACCATACTCTCTAAGCTTAGTCCTAACTATTCAGTGTTTGTTTTGACCTTCCATGCCACTAAATTGACATCTCAAACCTTGAATATGCCTAATCTTGTTGAGTTGATGGAATCCCTCACCCAGGAGCAAGATAAATTGGTGATGATGAGAAACATCAAACCTTCCAAAGACCAAGATTTGGCTGCTGGAGATTCAAAGGTAGATTCAAAAATCAAGAAAAAATCTAAAGCACGACTTGAGAAAAAAAGAGACAAGTCAAAGTCTCAAGAGGATCCCTCAGGCTCTAAGAAGAACTTCCAGAAGAAGAATAATAGAGGAGAAATGAGCAAGTGCACATACTGCAGTAAGGGCTATCATCCTAATAAATCTTGTATGAAAAATAAAATTGACATGTTGACCCAAATCCCGTAGAAGAACAACATATCCCTTCCTGATTGCTCAAAGAAAAGGGAAGGAGGATAAAATTCATAGGACAAGGAGAGAGTACATGCCTTGGTTGGTGGCACCTCAAGCTCACCTAACTTCATCATTGATTTTGGAGCTTCCAAACATATGGTTTCAGCAAGGGACATATTTTCCTCTCTTGACATGTCGAAAGGTCCACCAATAGTTTTGGGAGCTAACTCTATGAATGACAGTATGGGGAAGGGTAGGATTGATCTTGACCATGGTAAGTTCCATAATGTGTTGTATGTTCCAGGTCTTGCTTCTAATCTCTTGTTAGTGTATTAGATGACTCACACTGGGTCTCCAAACAAAGTCATCTTCTCCCCCAATGAAGTTGAAATCATAGATATTTTGAATGGTAAATTCATAGCAAAAGGTGATGTTGATCACACTTCGAAGGTATATAGGTTTTCCCATTTTCTACCCTACTCAAACCCCTCTTCTCTTCTTACTCATGATAATGAAGCAAGCAAGATTTGGCATGAAAGATTTGGCCATCTTAATTATAAGTATCTTTCTGATTTGAGTGATAAAGATATGGTCATATGGTTACCAAATATCAAGTTTTCTAAAGGAGTCTGTTAAGGTTGTATCCTAGGAAAACACCCAGAGTACAAGTATGAGAGACCTAGTCATGAAAAAACCTCTGCTCCCCTTGAGTTCATCCATAGTGACATTGATGGTCCAATTCCTAATATTTCCATGAGTCAATCCAAATATGAAATCCCCTTCATAGATGACTTTTCCAGTCATTGTTGGGTCTATTTCCTAAAGCAAAAGTCTGAATTTTTTGACCTCTTCAAGGTCTTTCGAGCCTTGGTTGAGAGCCAATCTAGGAGGAGAATCAAGATCCTCCGGTCTAAAAATGGTGGTGAGTATGTCAAGTCTGAGTTCATCCAGTATTGCAAATATGCAGGTATCAAGATGCATCATTGTATTCCCTACACACCACAACAAAATGGTGTTACTAAGAGAAAGAACAAATCACTGAAGGAGATGGCAACTTGCATGATGGAGGTTAAAACTTTTCCACTAAATTTTTGGGCCTAGGCTATAAAATATGCATCCTATATCCAGAATAGGTTTCCACATAATAATATTTATGGTATTACTCCCTTCGGAGCTTGGAGTGGGCACAAGCCAGATGTGACCCATTTCAGGATTTTTGGCTCAAAGGCTTGGGCTAGAATTCCAACTTAAAAGAGGAAGGATTTGCAACCCCAAAGCCAAGAGTGCCTATTTCTTGGGTATTCTAAAGATTAAAAAGGGTACAATCTTATCAAATTGAGCACAAACAAGTGTTTCATTGAAAGAAGTGTTTGGTTCGAAGAAGAGCTTTTAGCAGCAGTTGAAGTTGGAGAGTCCTCTTCATCACCAAAATCTATGATTGTAAGTGAAGAGACTAATAAGTTTGATGATTCTGATATGTCTGATAATGATTATTTAATGTTATATCCTAACATCCATACAATATAAAAATGGGAAGCAAGGACCATTCATCCAATTGTAGAACTAGCTGGAAATCCTAGTGACAATAGGAGGACAATTTGAGAGTGCCCTTTGTGTGAAAGATCCACTCTTTGCTGAGAAGTGTAATTTGATTGTTGAATATGATACTAAAACATATTAATATGCAGCACATGATCCAATATGGAAACCAGCAATGAAATAATAATTCAGCTCACTCTAGAAGAACAACACATGGGAACTGGTTGACCCCCCCCAGGGAGAAAGCTAGTAAAGTGTAAGTGGGTATTCAAAAAAATGTTTTCTGCTGATGGTTAAAATTTGAAGTATAAGGAAAGATTGGTAGCCAAAGGCTACTCACAAGTACATGGTATTGATTACAATGAGACCTTTACACCACTGGAAAACATGGACTCCATAAGGCTAGCTCTAGCCATTGCAGCTTCGAAGAAATGGGAACTACATCACATGGATGTGAAGTGCGCTTTTATAAATGGACATATTAATGAAGATATTTATATGCAGAAACCTGAATGGTTTGTTTTTAATCTGTCTTTAGTGTGCAGGTTAAAGAAATCATTGTATGGGCTCAAGCAAGCCCCCATGGTTTGGTATGTCAAGATTGATGGATTTTTGTTGTCACTGAGTTTTGTTTGATGCAAGTCTGATCCTAATGTCTATTTGAAGCTGATGCATGGTTATTTAATGATTATTATTCTTTATGTGGATGACCTACTTATTTCAAGAAGTTCAGAGAAAGATATTTCCTCCTTAAAGGATGCAATGAACCACGCATTCTCCATGACAGATTGGGGTTGTTGAGCCAATTCTTGTGTCTCAAAATTTCTTAATCCCAACATGGAATCAAAGTTCATCAGTCCAAGTATGCTTCAAATTTGCTAACCAAGTTCATTATGAAATATTGCAAGCTAAGCAAGACTCCATTCCTTTCAAGAGTTAATCTTGAGGAAGCAGATTCTTCTCCTACAGTAAATAACACAATGTATAGGTAGTTGATTTGGTGTTTGCTTTATCTTACACATACTCGACCTGAAATATATTACGCGCTTAGTGTGGATTTGAGATACATGGATCAACCTCATGAGATCCATTGGAGAGTAGCCAAGATGATCCTAAACTTTGTTCAGGGAACAAGGACTCATGGGATTTTCTATAAAGCAAAATATGACTTAGAGCTAGTTTGATTTACTGACAGTGATTGGGAAGGTGACAAAAAAGATCAAAAGTCTACTTCAGGATATTTTTTCATGCTTGCAGGAGGACCAATCAGCTGGTCAAGCAAGAAGTAGAGTGCCATAGCACTCTCATCTATGGAGGCAAAGTATAGAGGAGTTGTGAATGCAACTACTTAATGTTTATGGTTGCAGGGAATACTTGGAGAATGTGGTTTCGAATCAGAGTTTTCAATAGTCATATATTCTGAAAATCAAAGAACCATTTAATCTCCACTAATCTATTTCAAATACAGATAACCAAGCACATTGATATCCATATGCACTACATCAAGGAGCTTTTTGCATGGTGGTACCATTTCTCTACTCTACTGTGCATCTTCAGAGAAAGTAGCAGACATATTCACCAAAGTGTTTTATGAGGAGACCTTCACTAATATCAAATCACTGCTGGGGATTTTTTATCATGTGGTGAATCATGATTGATGACAATATTTTCAAAATTTTGTTTCATGTCCATGTTTCAGGGAGGATTTTCCCACTAGGTTTTTGCTTCTTTCCTTGGTTGTATGGACATCCAGTATGTTAAAGGGTGACTAAACCTTATTGCTAGGTCCTATAACTCTCTAATATTTACTCATAAAGTTAGGATTAAGGGGGGGTGTTAGAATAATCAACCCATAGTTACCCATATTTGACATTAATTAATCATTTTTGTCTTATTCCTAGATTCCTAGATTCCTCTCTATGCTAGTTGGCTTCCACATGCACCTAGAAGTCAATACTTGCTAAACTGGGTCGTGGAGTGCTTTGGAATCATCCTGGAAACTAATTTATCAAGTATGCTTTTATTCCTGGTTCCTGAAAGTGTAGTTCTTCCTTTTCTAAAATATTCCTTGCTTCACAATAGATTTAAGGCACAAAGGTAAACCTAGTCTAGGAGAACTTGCCTTGCTTTTTTCCCACATCATTCTCCTTTTTTTTCTCCAAAAAAAAGCATGAATGAGTTGTCTTTCCATCACTTATTAGCTTTCCCTCTTGCTTTATCCTATTCGTGATCATATTCATAGATTTGGAAAGCTTTTCTTGCACCTATGGGGGATTTGACTAGATTTAGTAAGCCTAGGTTTTGACCAATTCAAATAGAAACCTAGTGCTTTCGAATATATCATGTAATTATATATTTGAGCAGCCTATTAGTTTATATGGTAGGATAATGTACACTTATTAAATACAGGATTAATCTATGCTCCAATTTCATACTCCTTTTGTGTGAATTTTGCATGTTTGATTAGCAATTTTGTGAGTGTAATTGATCTATCACTTGGGTTCAATTTCCACATTTGGATCTATTTCAATGTAGCTATCACCTCATGTATTGCATGAGAAATTCTAATTTCCTCTTCCACCTATTCAAATTTCCTTTCCTATAGATTCCATCTCCTTCATTAATTGAAGACTAATGTAATACAACATTCTCTCTTTTTATTTGATCCATCTCTTTTCTCTAATGATTAACGATAATACATTTGTTACTATGAATTTGTTGATTATAGATCCGTTTAACTTTATATCTCTGTTTATTTAGTATCTAGATCCATATGCTCAAATTATAGAATAACCTAATGTTGATTTACATTTAAACAATTTCTATACAACCTTTTGAGACTCCTTGTTGTTGATATCACACAATCTCTGAGACATTATTTTAAAAACTACCAACCTTAATTGGAAATACAACAACTTTTTCAATATTGTGGAATAGCATACAAATTTCCCAAACCCAATCAAGTTTGAAAGATAGCATAATTTTCTTTGAACTAGACTATTTATATTTTTCGCTTCCACTTCTCATTAAATTAATATCTTACAAAGCGTTGAAAACAATAATCCTATCCATACAAAACTTTCAACAATACATAGGTTACTTTCATATAGTAAGGCTATTTATACAAAAACATTTGGTAGTATATAGTGTTGCAGTCTTCTAGATGAAATTAAAAAAATCTATTCTTGCATAAGTATGATCTGTACATAAAGAATAAAAAAATAAAAAATGAGAAATTAATTGTTTTAGCTTCTTTTATTGATAGATGGTAAAGAGACCCCACCTGGATAAGTAATGATTTCTTATAGTGATCCTATGCTTGTTTATTGAGTTTTCTAAAAATATGGGTGAAGGATGTCCACTCAAATATTTGAGGTAAAATTTTTTCTATAATATTTTTCACAAACAAAATTTCCACCTTTCTGTGCTTGTTTTCCTAGTCGATGACGATTTCTAAGTCTTTCATTACATGGATTTTTTGAACTCTTATTGATTGGCACAAAATGGAAGGATTTAGATCATGACACATTATTCTTTTGAGTTTGATCGTCATCAAGGAGCATACGATAGGTGAAACTAATGAAAATATATGATAAACAACCATGCCCATACTCCACACACACACACACACACAGATGGCTTGAAAGTGAAGGTAAGCGAGCTAAAGGCCAAGTGGGTTTTAGAAGGAAACACTCAACAATGGACCACCTCGTTATGCTTAGGATCATTGTGGAGGAGTTTCATAATGATAAATCCAATCTCTTTTGTTTCTTTGTGGACTTTGGAAAGGATTTTGATACGGTACCTAGAAATAACCTATGGAATAGGTTAGAAGAGCTAAAGGTTCCTTTCGAGTTGATAGTTGCCACAATAAGGTTATACAAGAATGTAATCACCAAGTTTAAGAGCAACAAGGGGTGGTGGAGAGATATTAAGTGTAATATTGGAGTTAATCAAGGTTTTTACCTCTCCCCTACCCTATTTGGCATTTACATCTATAATTTAGAAGGTTTCTTAGAAGAAGCAGGTTGTGTTGGCACACTCTTAGCTGGAATAGTCATCATCCTTCTTCTCTATGATGACAATATTATTCTTCTGGAAAGGTTTCCATCTTCTCTTGATAAGAAACTACGACTTATTAAGGATTTTTTCTCTACCATGGGTATGGCTATCAATACTGACAAAACAAAAGTTATGATTATCAAATCCAAGAAGGACACTTACATTAATTTTGTGTATGAGAATAGAAACTTGGAGGAAGTGTCTTCTTACAAATACCTAGGAATTGATATTCATCACAAGCTCAACTAGAACTATAGCATAGAGAAAAGGATTAATGGAGGGCGGAAATCTTACTTTGGTCTTGAAAATAATTGCAAAGTAGCAAACCTTGTGATGTGGGACAAAAAGAAGATCCTCTTTGAAACTTTAGTCACTCCTGTTATCTTGTATGGATGTGAGGTTTGCGTTGCAACATCTCTAGAGAATATTGGAGAGATATTGAGAAAATCCAAAAGCATTTTATAATGTATAAACTCAAAATTAAAAGAAATACACCATATCATATTATCCTTATAGAAGTGGGTCTTTCCCGTATCGAGAGCCTAGCTATGACTAGGATCCTATTATACAAGCACAAAATCAATGACATGGGATAACATATAATTCCTAAGCTAGCTCTTAATTCCATCCAAAACCATGTAAGGCTCAAGCAAGGTTGGTATAAAGATACTAGGGCTTGGTTAAACCACTGGGAGATCGATGAAAATATTGCATTGCAAAATATTAATAACATTAAAAATATTGTCACTTCGAAGTTTAAAGAGAAAACGTGGTGTGAGAAATATTTAGAGGCTAAAATAAAATTAATATATTGTAAGGAGGTCATCAACCCTACTCTAGGAGATCAAAAGTATCTCTCTATTTTAACCAGTTCAAAGAAAAAAATTAATATAGCCAAGATAAGAACGAACTCTCATAAGCTACATAGTGAAATATGTCGTTGGACAGTTCCTAAAAAACCATGGGAGGAAAGGATCTATCATCTGTGTTAGCATAGAAACATTGAAGATGAAAATCACTTCGTCTTAGAGTTCACTACGTACACCCACATTAGATATCAGTTTCATAATCTTTGTTGCAATACCGACCTTCCTAGCATTTTAACTTCTCAAAATTATAGCGAGCTTGGATGCTTCTCACCAAGCTCTTTGAGCATAGGAACACAATTTTAAAACAAACTAACTAATTGGTTTCCTTAGGTTCGATAGACCAATTTTGGTCTCAGTGGACGTTAACCATCATCATCATTATCACCATCATCATCATCATCATCATCATCACACACACACCCCACCAACAACAAAAAAACAATTGAAGTATTCCTAGTCAAATCATAAACCCTTCAACTTCTATCCATGTCAGCATCACTATCCACTCTCAACATTGTGCTCCGTATGTTCATGTTGTGTCTTAACTGTTGCAAGTCCCTTCTCAGTTTGTATTCCTCCTATCCATATTGCCCTTGGATACCATGCCTAAATGATGCTATTAATATCAATGATCATATTTTTCTCTAAACCAACCACCCATTGTTGATTTTATTTAAGAAATTTCTACATAATTCTTTGAGATCCTTTGATTTTTCTTGTTGACTTCCACCATTACCTTCATTTTGCAAGACTCAATAGTACCTTTTCAATATTGGTAAAAATTTTCATTTTTCGCTTCCTAACTATACCACACACTGTTCATCAGGAAATTGCACTATAGGCATTTTTCCTTCCATAATATATATATATATACTCTAAAAAAATACATCTCCACGTTTTGTGTGTAGGGGACCAACATAGCATTCGTCAATAGTGAGGACATTTTCTCTCAAATATTATTTAATAATTTCATGAGATGATATTATAGGTTAGTTGCTTCCTTTGTCTTGCATGAAAATGAGGAAAAAATGAGAAGTGTCCAATTATGTCAAATGGAGTATCCAAATATTTATAAATAATATCCTAATAAACTACCATTAGATGCTAATAGTGATCCCGTACATTCTCGACACCATTCCTCCAAAATGAGAGATATGTTTCGAATCCTTCTTTTATTTTATTCATCTCTAGATGTTTCTTTACTTGTAGAGTTCACCATTTTGAATGCCCCTTTCGTAAGTATGTCCTCATGTTAAGTAAAAACCACCATATGTGAATATGTGATGAGCACTTTTCTTCTCAAAGTGAGGCATTATATTGCATAACAATAATATCATCAATAATCTAAAATATGAAAAATTGGCATTTTTATACCCGTGATTTTGGAGATCCCATCCAAAAGGTGTGGTTCTACAAAGGTATTGAAATAAAATTAATAATCTATAAAAAATGGGATAATCTATAAA
>LPNX011190914.1:95431-119863 GCA_001517045.1 Pseudotsuga menziesii | reverse complement strand
AAAAAAAAAATGGGACATAACAATTGTGATCTTCACATGTCCTATTAGTGTCAATCCTTTTTTGAAAATAAATTCTATCTTTCCTTCATATTTTTTCTAATAGCTTCCCATAAGTCCCATCTATGTATGGGAAGGAATTCAAGCTCAACACCATCAAACACCCTCCTTAGTTTTGACCAAGAAAGAAATTCAAACACATATCAATTTTTTTTATCACCTGCACAATTATTTATTCGAAGTAATAGTATTTTTTTTATCACATGCATAATTATTTATTCGCAGTAATAGTATCGAAGGAAATCTGTGATTCGGAATAATAAAATGTGTACTATCAATAATTATTTCCGATTCTTTCATAAAATTTTCAATGTAGGACAAACATTTTTCGTAGTATTCAGTTTATAATAAAGCTTCATGAATTGCCTTATTTGATGTTTCCTTTTTGTAAGGAAAACCTTCATAATTGGTTCTCCAATACTTTAAGTAATTTTACTAATGGATTCAATGGAAAATTTGAACCCATCTTTAAAAACGAAATATTGAAGGGACCAAATCCACTAGTCTTATGTCAATGTTTCCTAAAACTAGTCAAAGATATAAGAAGATTCATTAATTACTAATTTCCTTTAGTCTTTTACAAATCATTTGTAGGAAAGTCTTGGACTTATCCATCTTGTCATGCACAATGCTCAAATAATTGCTTGGACACTTATCTGAAGCTAATATATGACCATATTACATAGGATGAAAGTTTGGAATTTAATAATTATGGTTGTCTAAATAGTTTGTATACATTTTAGTTCAATTGGATGTCATCATTAACCATATTTCATAGCAAACAATGACT
Source organism: Pseudotsuga menziesii (assembly GCA_001517045.1). Taxonomy (NCBI): domain Eukaryota; kingdom Viridiplantae; phylum Streptophyta; class Pinopsida; order Pinales; family Pinaceae; genus Pseudotsuga; species Pseudotsuga menziesii. The sequence goes on along the minus strand of LPNX011190914.1, from coordinate 119,016 downwards.
CATATTTGATGGAAATAATTTCAAAGGTTCCCTTGTTCCATCTTAATTTATTGCATGTGTTAAATGTGGAGAAATATCCAAATTTCCCTTCATGATCTTATTAATACTCACATATATTGCAACAATATTTCTCCTCGAATTCTACAATGTACTCTTTTCATTGACTTCCTTCAAATCACCATTTAGAAATTCTCTTTAATAGTACTTCTTTTCATTCTATCACATTTTCACCATGCATTTTAACAAACTTCTAATGTATCAAATTTCATTGAAAACAATGTTCTTTTTTTTCATTTCTCATTGACTTTAAATAGGGGCATTATCTAAAAGAAAATTTTGTGTTTGAATTTTCACTCACTTGTCTAAATTTCCAAATACCTTCCATCATTGAATGTAATGGAAATTTTGAACAATAATATTCTTTTTATTTTCTCAACGAATAAACTATCATCAATTGCTTCAATATATTCTTAACACAGCATCATTTTAGAATATGTAATTCCATTTTGATGCTTTATAGAATCATATGGCCTTTTTCTTGCAACTGTTATACTTGCATATTCATCATTATGAACACGTGGAATTACCATTGGAAAAGGAAATGCTTCAAATGCCTCCCAAAATTTTATCATTATGTATTCTCCATCCTTCCTAAATATCACATCCAAAGCGGCATTTTCTAGGCCAAAAAAATAATTTGCAAGCCATCTAATGAGAGAAGCCTTGAGTGACAACACAATTTTCAAAATTGCAAAAAAGGAAGAAGAAATGAATTAAAACTCCAAATTCATTACTATTCAATGGTTCAATGCGCACCACATTGTTTTCTAAAATATTCAAAACAATTCACCTAGAAATATACTTTGGATTTAATGAACACTGGTAAATTAAATTCACCTTTTCTCCCACAAACTTAATATTTTAATTTTGATTGGTTTGTCTCACTAAACAGTTATATTGATCGACCTTTTCCACAGAAAATATTGAACATGTTTTGCAATTCTTTATATTTTCTCTTAGGCAATATACAAGGATTCCAATCTTTAACTATGAAGAACAAGGAAAACAAGGAAACATGAATTCCTTCACAAGAACACCAAATGAGAAAGGTACCAAAAGAATTCCATCAAATCGATCATTTTCATCAACATGTGTTACAAATAATTTAGCAATACAAAATTTCTAATATGAACATCTACAAAACAATTCAACCTTCCTTAGTAGAGATGAAAATTAGGTTTCAGTAAGATTATTTTTTTCCCACTTCCAATTCCAATACCTAATGTATCATTCACCCTGTCTTGCTTTGTAGATGGCTCAAAGAACTTACGATTTTTTGAAGCATCCAACTCACCAAAATCTATGTTTTCCTCTGACAAACTATATATATTGATTGATGCATTAGGTAATTGAAGATTTCCATTCAAAACCTTAGAAACATTTACAACTAACATTCATTTGATGTCACTATTTTATAATTCTTTTCTATTGGTAAATATTATTGATTTAGAAACTTTCAATCTATTGGAAAGAAGGTCCACATCCATTTTACAACCAATCATTTTGGAAGACATTTATGAAATCAACAAAGATACAAAAAATGAATTCATATAAAATAAAATACAAATCTACCAATTCTCTAATATCTCCACATTTAAAAATAAATATTAAGTGTAAAAAAAACATAGATAGTAGCATAATGAGAATTTAACCATTCTGACGTCCAAGTAGGAAACAATATTTCGATCGTAACTAGTTGTTGAGTAGTTATTAATGCCGATTTGAATGTGTTTTTGGTTTAATTTTGAGTAAAATTCTTGTGTCTTTTTAAAACCTATAGTGTGACATTGGAGAAGATTAGATTAAATATGCTGAGGACAAGGATGAAATTCTAAATGAAAAACCATTCCTATTGAATAGTATCATCCTCTATGAGGTGGATCAAGAGGAAATATTGGGTGACCCTTCATAAAACAAAGAATTTGGTCACACTTTGCTTATGATAGTATTATCAGTGGAGAGTGTTAAGAGGAAATTTTAGGAGACCCTTCCTATGATATAGGAATTTGGTACCCATTCCTCTTAATTATACATGTAAATAACTAATTATTATATATTTCTTATATAATACTATATTGAAAGAGGTGGTTGAAAAGAAATTATTAAACAAGCATTCCTCATATATAAAAGTTTGGCTACCATTCCTCCATAATAGTATACATCGAGAGGTGGGTCAAAAGAAAATCATGTCAGAAACTTAATCAAATATATGAATCAATTCTCACTTACTTTCAATTATATTATTCTCGACAAGGAGTGCAAAGAGAATGTTTCGGATCACCCTTCCTATTATATAGTAATCATGTAGTTCTTTATACAAAATAATATGCTCCATAAGGGGTCAAGAGGATGTTTAGAGTGACACTTAATAGAGGAAAGGAATCACACATCCTCAACAATATTATTCTTGATGTGGACTTTCTCATTGGCTAGTGTTGGTTGATCCTTTGTCATATACAATAGTTGAGACATTCTTTCTCTATGATAGTGTCACTCAAAAAGTGGATCGAGAGAAATAATGAGTGACCCTATGTGAATAATATGGTTTAGGTCAAAATTCGTAGATGATAGTATTCTCATAGGGGATGGTGATAGTAACACTTTTGTAGAAAAAAAAATATGGTAATCATTTCTCTTGGTTACGTATGTAAATAAAAAAACCAATATATTATTGATAAATGATCGTATCGACAAAGAGTTAGTTTAAGAGAAAGATTTAATAAACCCTTCCTCAGATATAGTAATTTGGTAAACCTTCCTTCGAGATAGTATCTTTCAAGAGGTTGGTCAATGTGAAAATATTTGGCATTCATTCATCAAATATAGAAATTGGGTCACCCTTTGTCAGTGATTGTATTCTCAATGGACTGAATCAAGAAGAAATTATTGTATAAGGTTTATTAGATGAGAGAGAAAAATCAACGAGAAGTCCTATTCAACTTATTTAGTTGTTTATGAATTATATGTTAAATTTAACAAAGTAAACTCAACAAATCCTTAAATATAGTATTCTAGTTTTTTTAATAAATTTAGAGACATTTCCAATAGTATAGGATCGTTAAAAAGGAGCTTAAGGAAGAAGAGGAGTTGACATGTCATTTCTCTAGATGATACATTTCCTAGGTACCTTACTCCGTATTTGAGTAAGGGTCGATCTATAATTAGTCTGTATTATGTGTTTCTGGATAATATATTTGAGGAAAGTTTGGTGGATAATTTTGCGAGATGATACATTTACTATGTAATGTATTTGAGGAAGGACCTATTGATCTTTCATATAAATGATATGTTTCTTAGGTAGATTATTTGAAGAAAGGATGACCAATCCTTCCTCTCGATATACATTTCTCGGAAGTGATACATTTTGGTAGTTATCGTATCTGATGAAGACTGGCCAATCCTTCCTTTAGCATAAAGGATTTCCATATTAGTGCACATGTTGAATTTTTTCATTGGCTCAAGAATCTTATTAGTCCCACCAAGGCATATAGTTTGAACCCATATGTTTCTTTTTTAGTCTTCTTTTGGATTTTTCCTAATGGACTACCATTAAATTATTAATTTTTGTTTTTTATCTACATTGGTTTTTCCTACCACTACTTGTGCACTACTTCTTAATGCTTTGTTAAAGCCACCTTACTTCCATTTCATTCATTATGTTTCTTCCATTAATTTATTAATTTTTGTTTTTTTATCTACATTTGTTTTTCCTACCACTACTTGTGCACTACTTCTTAATGCTTCGTTACGGCTACCTTACTTTCATTTCATTCATTATGTTTCTCATGATTGGCATCTCTTTCATATGCATTTTGAACTATATCTAGGGAAGACACATTATTATGCATGTACATTTCTTCATGATTGGCATCTCTTTCATATGCATTTTGAACTATATCTTGGGAAGACACATTATTATGCATGTACATTTCTTCATGATTGGCATCTCTTTCATATGCATTCTGAACTATATCTTGGGAAGACAAATTATTATGCATGCACATTTCTTGCTAGTGCCTTTTTCTCATTTTATTTGTATATGTTTGTTCTATGCACTTAGAACATAGTTTCATGCCATGTGATATTCATTTCTTCCACTATATCATAGCATCATTTTATTTTATTTTTCTAACTTTATAATATGGAAAAGGAGAAAATATAATATTTGTATTTCTTTTTATGCTTTATAATATGAAAAAAAATATATATATAAAAGAGGGTGGTTGGGATATCGAGGAATTGATAATTTAAGTATATGTAGTAGAAATTTTGTCACCTCTCAACAAATAACATGTTTTTATGTTCCTTTCAAAGTTGTGCTTTAGTATTCTTGTTAGGAAATGTACCATAATTGTAATTTTTTTAGTCGTGTGATTAGTTACTCTTTTAGTCATTATAGAGGTGGCCTTAAATTTCTCATACAATGTTGGAATATATCACTCGTCCCTTTGGCGTCAATTTTTGCTCAAATTATCATTGTGTAATGCTGATGTCAAAGCACGTTGTTAGCTTGATTCAACCATTTCTCAAATTTCTTCACTATCTATGTCGGCCTTCCCTGTTGTCAAACTTGATATCATATCGTCATAAAAAATTATTGTTAAAAAATTATTGTTTTACTCGTGTTAGTTGAAGGGGGATCCATTACTTTCCTTTTTGGAGAAATATCTTTCTATCGGCATTAGCTCATCTATTCTAGGAATGATATTTAGGGATTTAATAATACCTTGGGGTTCGCTAGAAGATTCCCTCTTTATTGATAGTGGACATACATAAACGACTCTTAATCAATAAATTCTACAATTGTTTAAGATCAACACATATGTTCACACTTGTTGGGTTGTACAATGTTTCTTGGTACCCATTATCGTTATGACTAGGTTACCTCACATTAGGTAATAGGTATACATTGATGATCAATGAACTAACAATTTTTCCCATTTTCAACTTTGGATCATTTATTCTCATGATGATAATTCACGCATTTGTAAGTATGGTTCAAGACCTTGGGCCATAGTTTTTTTTTCTATTGCCTAATTAATTGCATATATTGTACATCATAATCATATGACATTGGTACTTTTGGACAATTGGTTTGTAGTTCACTCGGTTGCAATTGTTCTCTTGATTGGGATGTAGATTCATTGCGTGTTTTCTCATGGGTACAATACCATTTTGACTTGGGCCCACCATGTACATTTTTCATGGACATGACCTTACATCTCATATATACTTCAAAACTCATGGCTTTACAATGTATTTTGATTTGACAACTATGCTTGTTTACTCTTGGGTGTGGGTATTCTTACATAAGGAATGGATTTATTTGATAGGTTTAATTTTTTTGTATGTATTTATGTAATCATTGGTTTGCTAGAGTGCACCTTGTTTCAGTTATCTATATTTTCATAAAATTATAATATATATTGACCATTAAACTAACTTTACATGTCATACCTTACGGGACATTTTTTATAACCTTATTTTGAAATAATTTTTTCTGTGTACTTCATGTGTCGATACATAAGCATATTTCCTTTTTCCATCATCTTCTAGATCATTTCCATTTTTTTGTGTTTTCCCATGGCTTCTCTTTCAAAAAAAGTTGTGGGCACCCTCTCCTTGACTTAAGAAAACTCATGTGCACATTGTGAAAAATAAAAATAATAATTAAAAATATATTAGGTGCATGTTCATGAGTGGAGGAAACAAGGTTTACACATGTGAAAATTCCTATGATCCCTTCTTGTTATCTTAACTACTTCCTCTTGGTATAAATAGGGGTTAACTATTGGCATAGGGGATATGAGACACTCTAAAACAGGTCATGCTTAATTACTAGAGATGAAATAAATTATATCATGTTCATTGTTTCCCGTCTTCCGGATTCCGTTGGTTATGTATGTTGGGTGAAAGCACTAACTTGTTTCTCAACTTGAGTAAAGTTAGCAATAATAGGCGGAACATTAATGGATGAGTGGACTAGTCTAAAGGAACCCAACTTCAGTGACAAAATTTATGGTAGCAGTGACCATACATCTATCGTTGTACTTGTTTTTTTTATTATCAATCAATTATGAAGAGCTTCCCTCAGCCCCTAAAATTCAAATTGCAAAAGAATTGGATGATTTGCATTCAATGTTTGATTTATGTTGGTTTTAACTCTTAGACATTTAATTAGAATCAATCCATAGTATATTGATATATGTTTATTATGATTTACATTTTATTACTAGTAAGATTTGGTGAGAATTAAATGTTTGATTTATGTTGGAATTAACTCTTTTACAGTTAATTAGAATCAATCCATAGTATATTGTTATAAGTTTATTGTGATTTACATTTTTATTACCAATCAGATTTGATGAGGATTGTGTTTTTTTCATTGTGATATCAAAGTCCACAAATTACTCAAATGCACCATCCTGTGAAAGAAACGATATCATTGTGATATCATTGCGTTATATTTAAATTTAAGCGAGCAACTACAATTTACAATTTCACAAAAAAAATAAAAAAATACCATTCTTGAATCTTCAAAGTTAAATAGTTTGATCACATAATAGTAAACGAAGTCAAGATTTTACTTTGACTGGTTATGATTTCTACATTTCTAGAAATTTGTACATGAACAGAAATGCCACAATTACTAATATACAAAACACACCTAAATGACAAAGTGAACGCAGGAGCCAAAATTCCAAATCACTTAACCACAAAAACAATGACTCGACAGACTTATAATAACAAAGTGCCCTAATAGTTGAAATGGCTCCATGGCAGTTATCATAGGATCCATGTTTAAGGCTAACCACAAAAACCACGACTCAATAGACTTATAATAACAAAGTCCCCGAATAGTTGAAATAGCTCCATGGCAGTTATCACACGATCCATGTTTAAGGCAGTTATCACAAGATCCATGTTTAAGGTTAAGGCACTTAATGTTTACCAAGCAATGAAGTATAAATGATTGAACATAGTGGGCATATTGATTGCCTTGGAAATGGAATGTTTTCTCATTATTAACTAAATGTATATATAGGACAACATAATAGCTAAACCATGGGTCAATACCATGGGACAAGGAATATTATGGGTAATTAATTCTAGGTACGGTGACCAAATTAACTACTCAAGTGACCAACTAATGAATGTACTATTGACCATAGTGAACCATAGTGGACCAGTGAGATTACAATTCTTAAGGAACCCCCTTAATCTGAACTCAGACAATACTTTCAACATTGTCAATGCAAAAGGATGTCTCTTGGTTTATGTCTTAGCTAGGCTTACATTTCATTCAAACAACTTCATCTTTACTATCTTTCTTGATGTGTACTTGGACAACTTCTTCTTTGTCTTTTGGATCTTGATGCTAAGCAAATGTTCTTCAACGTCTTCTTTTACATAGTGCAAGTCTTCTTCTTCTTCTTATGTTTCAACATGGTTTTTCTTGCTATTTATTTTACCTTCACACTGAAAATTTTGACTTAATCATTCTCTTTCACTTCTTCATTTGCTTATAATCTGTGTGCATCCTTCACTACTTCTTCAAAAAATGTCGACTGAGAAGGAAAAAGAGATAATAATCTATTATAGGAGTATGCTCATATATCTCCCTCAAGTTTCTGGTTTTATGGTTCTCAGGTGGACTGACTGCTAGTGTTTCTTCTACGCTGCTAGCAGTTGTTCGTTGCTCTCAACAATTGTTGCAACTTCTATGCTACTATCAACTGTCTCTTGGTCAGAGAGACTATCACTCACATCATTAGGTATGGCTACATTAACACTTTTTTTTTCACTATCATCAACAAACATATTTGGATAATAATCATTGGTTTCGTTATAAACAGACTCTTCTTAACTGTCTTCCTCTCCACTATGGGATTCATGGTGCTTTGTGTGACTTGCAAAGTCACATTCTTCTATAGTGGGTTCTTCTTCACTAAACAATTTTTTTAGTATATCCCATGCTCTTTTTGGAAAATAAGCTTCTATAATGCAATGAAAAAATGAATAATCTATGAGACTTAAGGAAACAACTTGCTTTCTATCTTTATGGAACTATGTCAAAGCCTTAAATGCTTCTACACCAATGAGATCCTCTTCAATTACAAAATTCTACAAATCTTGTGACCTTAAGAAATTATTTACTTTGATTTCCCATACATCATAATTGTCTCCATAAAAGGGGTCTACCGTAAGCCTACTAGTGTGAGCATATTTCTCACCTCTTCAAAGTCTTCTGGTAGTGCTTGTGGTATCTGCATCTTTGATTTTCTTCTATCTTCTTCAGTCCTCTTCCATCTTCTGAATAATTTTGGAACATTCTCCAATCTTTTTCCTCAGCGTCAACAATACTTTTTCTTCAACTTCTAATTGTTTTTCTTGGTGTACCATCTTCTTATGAATGCCAATCTGTTTAGAATGGATTTGGAGATCTGATAAAAGATCTCGTCTTTCCTATATTTTTAAAACAACACCGCAACCTATATACTAGCATAGTGTATCATTGGGTGAGTCGGGAAAAATCACAATAAGTGAAGAGTGATCGACACACTTAGGCTTAAGGACTAGTGCATCAATTACGCCTTTTTCTTAATATAGAGAGCATCGATGATGCATGCTTATGATGAACAGAGAGTGCGTTGGTCTCATGTGACGCACTTCCCGATAGGACATGATGCATCAGCTCTCCAAGTGAGAAGAAAAAAGATACCCGTGATTGCTTGATGTGTTCCGGCTTCGATCACAACCACCGTGTGTGTGTAATTTCCACTATGTAAAAACACTTACCCAAAGCAAAAGGAATGGATCAAGCCATAGGATTTTATACCGTGTTAAAGTTTACAAAGTAATGAAGCAAAAATTATGGAACACCAATGGGCATATTGATTGCTTGGGCAGTGGAATACCTTCTCATTATTAACCAAATGTTTATATAGAACTATATAACAGCAAAACCATGGGTCCCTACCATGAGTCACTAATTCTAGATAAGGTAAACCAACTAATTAATACACTATTGACCATAATGAACCAATAAGATTACAATTCCTAACAATGAAATCCTATAAAAATGCTAATAATGCTGAAATTGCATCTCCAGGTGAAACGTTCTCAAGTGCCTTGAACAGCTATAGAGGTGGAGCTGTTTTGAGCTTTTTCAGGCGGTATTCTTTTTCCAATCCACACTCCAGTCTTGATGGCAAAGTCGATGGTACTCACCACCGTCTGGCTACGACACTTGGCGCCTTTGAACTGAGGTTGTCCAGAACTACGGTAAGCGCTCAGGCAGTCAAGCAGCTTCTGATTGCACTGGACATTGAGATAATTTGCGGTGCGGGTAATGCAATAGTCATGATCTTTGCAGCAGCTGTCCAGCCCATCACAGGGAGCTTCTCCATGACATCCTGTGTAAAACACTCCGCAGTATCGCCCATACCTCAGAATCGGGGCCTCTGCCATTTGAATATGAACAAACGTTAATACAAATCTCGTATATTCAATGCATGATACAAGTCGCAATAATGAATTTAAAGGTCACCAGGCAAACCTCTACAGAATTTCGATTCGCACCCATGGCTACATTCGTCCTGCACTTCCACAACAACAACATAATTCAATAATATTCTAGTAATAGTAAATAACATATAGCAAATTAAACCTTAGAGATTAATGTTTTGAAGGTAGAATGATTAAAGTAGCAAAGGGTTTAAAAGCATGGATATGATTACAAATGATAAAGATTCGGAAGAGCCGAAAAGACACGGTAATAGAAAGCATAGCAGTAAACCCTGCAATTGCATTACAAGGGAAGCCATGGATCCCCAGATGATCTGATCACCGATGCAATAATTTCGTAGATAACGGCTATTCATTCTCTATATAGTCGCTTTGCTTGATTGCATTACACGTGTCCTCTCTTGCTGCATATAAAAACCCTGGCGAGTTGGCCTCTCCCAGCATCACTCCAGNTTTCAAGCAATTACATATATATATATATATATATATATATATATATATGTAATTGCTTGAAATAAGAGAATCATTTGAGATATGGCTCAGACTATATATATATATATATCGACCATGTGGAAGGTTGCAATTATTTTCCAGATTGCGTGCAAAATTTCTTTGGGCTAACGCAAATTAAAAGGTTACGGCATTGACTGTATTGTTTTTGTTCGAGACTTGTTTGTACACTATTAAACGATTATTCGGATTTCTTCTTATTATTATAATAGACGAAAACGACTCTTGGTTCACAATTATTCCAATAACAAGGATAATTACAAGAATTAAGAAATGCCCAGAAATTTGAAAATCACAAGGTCAGCATAATGACGTGGATGAAAGCAGCACATGGAGAAACTTCTTATAGCATAGAAACACGATAATATGAATAAACTCTGACTGCATTTAGCAACTATTTGTAAGTTCAGGATACTTGATGAAGAAGGTTGCCATGTGCTTTAGAGAATTATTTATAGATATATATGTGTTTTGGGGTGGAATATGAACACGAAAAATTAGTTTTTAAAAGAAATCAGTTACATAAATCTTTTATGGTTTATGTCATTCTATAATATTATTTTATGACTTATGTTATAATATTGTTCATCTTAGTTTGTTTTAATCTTATCATACTATAATATTGTTCACCTTACTTTCAAAGTTGGAGACCATTTTAATTTTATAGTTCACGTTTAGGCATGTTGAATGAACATACATTTTAAAATTTGAAAAATACTATAAGATTATAGGCAAAGGGTTACATCATTTGATATACTATATATACTACTTGTAATTTGGTTCAAATATAACTGTAACTTATAAATCACATTAAAAGTAATTTATGTAAAATAAAAAAGATATTTCTTTTTGTTAATTTAAAAAAAAAAGTGAGTTAGTGAAGGGATGGAAGTTAAATATCTATTTTGTGGACACAGAAAGTTGAATTCATTTTTTTTTGTGCAAACTAGATGTCATGATTTGGGGTGAATTAGTGTGAGTGCAATTATAAACTTTTTACCTTCTTTTAATCAATCAGAGTATATCAATCAATTGCATAATCAAATTCATCATGAGTCATAACCAAAACATCACATCAAAAGAAACACAGGAATATTTGGAATTTGATCTTTATTTATTGTGCATGGAAGACAATAATCTTCTCGATTATTGTTTCAATGACAACTCATAAAAAGAGCACCAACTCCATAATAGGACCCATCTCGGTTTTCTTAGCTCCAACTAAGAATGGTTTGAGAAGCCCAATCCTCATGTGCAAGTCATTACTTGCAAGTTTGATGCCAATCATTGATTGTCATCAATATGTTGCTTAACCATCTCTGCTCATGCTCATCATCTCTGCTCATCACCTCTTCTCATCAATGATGGTCATCATCTATTGGTGAACCCTACTTATCTCTCTACTGATCAACATTGTTGGTCTTCTACTCATCACACTCATCAACATTGCTACAACACTGCCAGGTCTGCTCACCAATACTACCGGTTACTATCAAGTCATCAAACGGCTTCTCTTACTGATCATGAGCTCAATTGCTCAAGGATCATGCCAATCACAAAGGTCTTCCCATCATCTAGTTTGCTCTTATGTTTCTCAAGCATCATCTTTATCAACAACTCATAATCATCAATAGATAAGAATCAAATAAGTGTACATCATCATCAGTTTTATATAATCTTAAAAAGACTTCAACTATGCATAATATAAAAGACTTTCATCATCACTTCAAGGTATACAATTTGATCATCATACAATGCATCATCTATATAGTGTGTTAGGCATCATGATATCAACATATCATCATCACCATAGGACTTACCGAGCAGTATTCATGGTTCTCTTGGCCGAGTATTAGATCTAATGTAGATGACTCTAATGTAAATGAGTTTGAAAGAAGAGTACATCATCATACCTTACTCAAAACTGTGCTTGTCAATAATGTAGAATTCTTTATGTTGTAGAAGACTCCAAGGGCATTACTATCATCAAAGATTTGTTATTTTGAGGAAGACTCCATCACTTTTTCAAGCATCAAATGTTCAATTTGAGATAGGGCAGCAACACCAATACACCATTGTATGCATTGTAAATATCTCATTCACTTATGCATCACTGTGTATACAATTGTATACACATTATCATTGTAAATATGAATCATTATAGTATGTCATCCTTATGTGCAAATAATGTATTATGAATCATATAATAGGGTTTGTTTATCATGCATATTCCACTGTATATGTCAAAAAATTATTCTTGGATAGATGTATCTATACTACCGCTAGATTTAGTTAGGCTCGAGACAATGCATTCATCCTCATCCTCGGATGTCATTCAATCAAAATTTGTCAAAGATGAAATGTCAAGATGCATGCAATGATGTATGATGTTGTAGATGAAACCCATGCATAGACTGTGTAATGGGAATAAACTCAACCTTTTTCAATCTCAGAGTTGTAATGGAGGGCACCCAGAAAATTGTCAAAACTTGAACTTGTTGAGACCTGTGTGAACCTTGTCACAAACTCATACTGTTATGGAAAGTGTTACTGCTGCAATAATATTGGGTTGTTAGTGTAAATAATATCAGACTGTTTTCATCCCAACCGAATTCTCTAGGTCTTCTCTTGAGGTTTGTCAAAGCTTGGATTCTCTTTAATGGTTTCGTTGCTTGTTCCTTAAAAGATAAAAAGATAAAACCTTCAAAAGGGTTCCCTTGACTATGGCTGTAAAAATAAAAATATTAGATTGCTGCTCCTTCATTGCCTTAGTCCACATTATAGTCAGCAAGCTCTTTTTCACCTCAGGGTTGGATGCATTTTAGCCCAAAAAAAAATTACAGTCTACTGTAAAATTTTGTTGCCTCAGTTCACCTGCTCCATCTCAACGAGCTTCTTTATCAAACAAATAAGAAAAACCTGAGAGAAAATTCAACATTTTTAATTTAAAAATGAAAATTGATCAGTTATTTATACTAATTTTCCACTAGGCCAATCTGTCATAATTTTTTTTTTTTTTTTGATTTGAGGCCAACTTGTAGGGTGACCAAGGTAAGTTTATTTTATGTTTTAATTTTGAAAATAAATTTTATTTACTTTTTTAATAGTTTCCCATTTTGTATTACCATTTCAATGGTCACACATCTATGCTCCATGTTTGTCCACAATCCACTTAGGTCAACAAAAAAAGGTATGGGTATGTTGTATGTATTTTACCACATAATTAAAATTTATAGGAATGTGTCCACCACATTGTCAAATGGTTGCATCAAGCCATTAGGGATTTCAATTTCATGTGTAAGAGTGGGCTACACATCAACTTATTTCCTCCTTCAAGTCAAATGAGTGTGTCCAAGTTCCAAGTCTCCTCATGTACTTAGGACCATTTTCAAGACCACATTATTTCCTTCATCATACCATCTAACCATGTCAAATGCAAGTAGTGGGTTCCGGGACCATACTAGGGACATCCAGGTCTTCATCAAGGGTTCAAAGTCATTTATGACCTCATCATCACATTTAAGAGTGCAAGCACCATCAAACCACTAAGTGTGTGTCCCAAAACTTCTTCAAGGCTTCTTCATCATAATACAATGCATCATATATATAATGTGTAAGGCATCATGATATCAACAAATCATCATCACCATAGGAATTACCTCAATAGTCATGGTTCTCTTGGCTAAGTATTACATCTTCTGTAGATGACTTCAATCAAAATGGGTCTACAAGAAGAGTACATCATCATACCTTACTCAAAACTGTGCTTGACAATACTATAGACTTATTTATGTTGTAGCAGACTCCATGGGAATTACTACCATCAAAGCTATATTAGTTTATGGAAGACTCCATCACTTGTTCAAGCATCAAAGGTTCAGTCTGAGATACGGCAACAACACCAATACACCACTGTATGCACTGTAAATATCGCATTCACTTATACATCAGAGAGTATACAACTATATACACATTATCATTATAAATATGCATCATTATAGTATGTCATCCATATGTGTAAATAATTTATTATGAACTTTATAATAGGGTTTATTTCTCATGCATATTCCACTGTATATGTCACTGAATAGTTGTTCTTGGACAAATGTATCTATACTACCTCTAGATTTAGTCAGGCTTGGGACTATGCATTCATCCTCATCCTCGGATGTCATTCAATCAAACTTTGTCAAAGATGTCATGTCAATATGCATGAAATGATGTATGCTTTTGTAGATGAAACCCATGCACATACTGTGTAATGGGAAGAACTTCAACCTTTGTTAATCTTAGAGTTGTGGTGGAGGGCACCCAAAAAATTGTCAAAACTTGAACTTGTTGAGGACTGTGTGAACCTTGTCACAAACTCAGACTGTTATGGAAAGTGATGTTGCTGCAATAAATTTGGATAGTTAGTGTAGAGAAGATCAAATTGTTTTCATCCCAATTGAAGTATGATCTAGGTTTGTTCTCGAGGTCTATCAAAGCTTGGATTCTCTTTAATGTTGTAGCTACTTATTCCCCAAAAGATAAAAATATAAAACCTTCGAAAGGATTCCCTCTTGATTGTGGATGTAAAAAATATATCAGACTATTGCTCTTTTTCTTCCATAGTCAACATTACAGTTAGCAAGCTCTTTTTTACCCCAGCATTATATGCATTCTAACCAAAAAAAAATTACAGTCTACTGCAAAAAATTTCTACCTATGTTCACCTACTCCATTTCACCGAGCTTCTTCCTCAAACAGATTTGAAAACCATTAGAGAAAATTCAAAATTTTCACTTTAAAAATGAATTTTGATGGGTTATTTATATTAGTTTTCCACTTGGGTTCCCTTTCATAAATTTATTTATCTTTCTTTTTTATTTGAGGCTGACTTGTAGGGTGGCCAACGCAAGTTTATTTTATGTTTTAATTTTAGAAATAAATTTTATTTATTTTGTTATTAGTTTTCCATTTTGTCTTACCATTTCAACGGTCAAAATCTATGCTACATGTTTTTCCACTATCCACTTAGGCCACCACAAAAAGGTATGGGTATGTTGTATGTATTTTACCACATAATTAAAATTTATAGCTGTGTGTCTACCACATTGTCAAATGGTTGCATCAATACATTAGGGATTTCATGTGTAAGACTGGGCTTGACATCATCTTCTTCCCTCCTTAAAGTGAAAATGAGTGTGTGTCCAAGTTCAAATTCTCCTCATGTACTCATGACCATTTTCAAGACCACATCATTTCCTTCATCAAGCCATCTAACCATGTCAAATGCAAGTAGTGGGTTCCAGGACCATATGAGGGGCATGCAGGTCTTCATCAATTTTTCCAAGTCATTTATGACCTCATCATCACATTTAAGAGTGAACGGACCAACAAAACACTAAATGTGGGTCCAAGGAATTCTTCATCAAGAAGGAGGTTTCATGGGCATCTTCAACCACCTCAACCACACCACGAGACCTCTGAGGGTTAAGATATCCCCTGTGGGGTTACTAGGTCTTCTCTTGGGGTACCATGACACTATAAAAGCATGAATGACCACATAATGGGTAATTATTGCTTCTCCAACCCATCTAGGGGTTCCCCATTGTCCACTAAGGATTTAGGACCATCTATAGGGTCTTCAACGCCATCAATAGGGTCTTCAACATATTCAACAAGGTGGTGGCTTCAAGATACATCCTTGTGGGTACAAGGACCTTGTCAATTTGGTACAAGGTGCTTCAAGGCACAAACCATTTATGTAAGGGGTCCAAGGCACTTCAAGTGGGACTTTGGGGCATCAATGACGACCTATGGGGAAACTGTAAGTCCATGTTTGCATCAATGATAATTTCATCAACAATCATCCCCTTTGTCAATGATGACAACAACTCATGCTCCCCCTGTGAGAATGCTCCCCTTTTTTCTTCATTTGGTTGACTTTCCCTTCATATTTGATGGAGCAGGTGGATTGATCACAATCTACAAAACACCAAATCTCTTCATATAAGACTTCATTTTTCTCCTCCATTTGAAATAATTTGTCACGTCAAATACATGCATGCCATTGCTTCATAACTCTTATTTTTCTTCCATTGTGTCTCCACGGATCTCCTTGAAGCTCACTAGGATTTTGATGAAGGACTACTCTAATAACAATTATTAGACACAATAGCCACACTGAGAGGGGGTGTGAATTAGTGTGAGAGAAATTATAAACATTTTACCTTCTTTTAATCAATGAGAGTATATCACTCAATTGAAAAATCAAATTCATCATGAGTCATAGAAAAACATCACATCAAAAGAGACAGACAAATATTTGGAATTTGCTCCTTATTTATTGTACATGGAAGACAACAATATTCTCGATTACAATCAACACCAACTACTACAAAGAGAACCAAATATGTAACAGGACATGACTTGTTTTTCTTAGCTCCAACTAAGAATGGTGTGAGGTTCCAATCCTCAAGTCCAAGTCACTACTGGCAAGATTGATGCCAATCATTGATTGTCATCAATATGTTTCTTAATCATCTCTTCTCATGCTCATCATCTATTCTCGCCACCTCTCCTCATCAATGTTTCTGATCATCTGTTGTTTAACCCTTCTTATCTTTCTATTGATAAACATTCTTTCTCTTCTGCTCATCACACTCATCAACACTACTACAACACTTCCAAGTGTGCTCACCAATACTGCTAGTTACTGTCAAGTCATCAAAAAATTGTTCTCACTAATTATCACCTATAGTTCTCAAGGATCATTCCAATCACAAAGGTATTCCCATCATCTACTTTAATCTTATGTTTCTCAAGCATAATCTTTATCAACAACTCATCAGCATCACGTAAGTGTACATCATCATAGGGTTGATATCATCTTAATCAGAATTCAACTATGCATACTATAGTAGACTTTCATCATCACTTTAAGGTATACAAGTTCATCATCATATAGTGCATCATGTATATAGTGTGTGAGGAATCATGATATCAACATAACATCATCACCATAGGACTTACCTCAATAATTATGGTCCTCTTGGATGCGTATTACATATTTTGTAGATGACTTCAATCTAAAAGAATTTGCAAGAAGAGTACATCATCATACCTTACTCAAAACTGTGCTTCTTAATGCTGTAGACTTGCTTATTTTGTAGCAGACTCCAAGGGAACTACTACCACAAAATATCTGTCAGTTTGAGGAAGAATCGATCACTTGTAGAAGCATCAAAGGTTCAACCTGAGATAAGGAAGAAACACCAATACACCACTGTATGCACTGTAAAAATTTCATTCACTTATACATCATTGAGTATACAATTGTATACACATTATCATTGTAAATATGCATCATTATAGTATGTCATCCTTATGTGCAAATAATGTGTTATCAACAATATAAGAGGTTTTATTCATCATCCATATTCCACTATGTTAGGATTATTAATCCTCCCTTGTCCAAATTTGGTAATATGTCTAAATCAAGAGTCCATCCAGTCTATTTATAGTCATTAACACCATTGGGCCCACTTGACCTAATTGGGGCACATGTTTTAGTTACTAAAGTGTGGGAAACACTAATTAAGGCTCACTGCCACTGATTGCACTTGATTGCATCGGTTTAGGAGCCTCCTAGACCAATACCTACAATTTAGGAAGCCACTGGGAGTGCTAAAACCAACCAAGGCCAGTTCACTTCAGTTGATGACTAATCAAGCTAAGTTAGGAGTCAATTACATTCATTTCTAGTCCTCTACATTCAGTTAGCGCTAGGTTTACTTGACTGAACACATGTGGCACATTTCTCACCTACCACTGTCAATCAACCTTAGTCAACATTGAATGTAACACTTGAGTTATGTTTTAGAGCTTCAATGAACTCTGGTTATGGCTTAGACAAGTTCAGTTAACCATTGAGTCCTCCAATAGCGATTTAGACAAGGTCTTGGTTACCTACAGTCATGTAGAGTCTAATCAATTCAAAATTCCTCATGTGGATTCGAATTGCGTGTGGCTATTAAAGCCATTGTACTTCATTGTAATTATCTATCTAATTACTCTTTGATTAATGAAAACCATTCACAGCTGCAAGCCATTTTTGCACTGTTTCATTCTTCAATAACTGAGTAAATTGTGTGATATATCATGTGAGTTGTGTGTTTGTCCACAGATCTATGTGCTCAATTTAATATGGTATAAGAGCCTCGGTGGACAAGGCACTTCTCCTCCTCAGATCTCCTACTGGATCATTTTTTTTGTTTTGCAGGTACAACTTTGAAATGATTTCATCTTTGATGAGACAAGGTCTCTGTCGGGTGTCTATTGGGCTTAGTAAAGAGTGTTTTAGTAATATTAACTGGCAAAATAAAAGTGATGGAGCTTTTGGAATAATAGCAACATGTCTTTCTCCTAGCTTGCGCTACCTCATTAGATCTATTGAAGACCTAAATGAACTCTAGACAAGATTGGACAGAACCTTTGGAATGATTTATGAGGATCATAATATCACTTTGGAGAGAACATCCAGCACCACAAGCATCCTTGATCCAAAAATCTCGGCTTCCACTCTCTCTAATGAAGTTGTTCAAGATAAAGAAGAAGCAGAAGCTTCTACATAGTCAATTCAAATTGAAGACAGTATCCATGCAATGACTCCTTCTCTTGATGCTCCAGAAGTTCCTGAGATCTCCGATATCTCATCTTCTCATATTGCTGAAACAGAAGAAGACATTCGAACCTCTGACATTGAAGAAAAATTCTACTGCACTTCCATGCAAACATTCACCGGTGATTTTCCTTTATGATTCTGTGCAAAATTTACCAGTAATTGCTTCCGAAAGTGAAGAGAAATTTGATTTTTCTCCCTCTAATGTTGATGCTGGTGTGAAAATATGTGATACCTTGGATATTTTGGAAGAAATATCAGATTACCAGAGTGATCCATTCGCTCCTCATGATCTATATTTTCCAGCAAATTCCTGCAGGATTGCATGCACCAAAATTCAGAATTTTGAAGAAGAAGAAAGCTGTGCATCCACTGTCTCGGTTAACCATTTATTTGAATCTGATATTAACCTTATTGGATATGATATGATATTATTTAGATATGATATGATATTTCTTGGTTTAATATATCAAATTCATAATTTTTCAGTACCACTTGTAGCTGTTCTCACCAACGGTGTGAAGAAACAAGTACCGCAAGTCTCCTACAAAATTGTTGCTGGGGATTTGATTCCATTTAACAGTTTTGGATCTGTTTTGAACCTATTTAGATCTGGTTTACTTTCTGATATGATAATATTTGGTTCATATTTTAAAATCCAAAATCCTTCAGTCATGCTTGTAGCTGCTCTCACCAATTCCGGTGTGAAAAATCAAGTACCGCACTTTCTCTTCAAAACTGCTGATGGGGATTTTGTGTTAGTTTCCTCATATGAGGTTGTTGATATTTTATTATGTGATTCATTATCTATTTCAGAAGATATATCAAACTATGGAGCTCAAGCATTCACTCTCAACAGTCCCAGTGCTTCTTTACCATTGATCACATGCTCATCTCCTCACAGAACTAGTAAAGAGGAATATTTTCTGCATCCGCCTGGACACCTGCTCCTAACACTTGGGGATTTTCTTACCACTCATGGTTTTCTGTTCATGGATGCAACATATCAGTTTCTTGAGTGTTCCTCACATTCTCTTAACTCTCAAGAACCTTTTCTCACTTTTCAGTTGACTTCAGTTGCTCTACATGGGTCCAGTCTTCATCCGGCAGCTGTCTATATTTCTGATTTAGTTGAGCATATCATTCTTCTTCCAAAGAGAAAGATTCCTCCAGACATAATGATGGAGAGGTTCACATGCCAGGCCCTAGGATACCTATGCACAGAAGAACTAGATTGATCCTGATTCTACCTGCTTAATTAGAGGGGGGGATTTTTTCCCATGTGGTTTTTCCCCAGCACCTTGTTTTTGAGTAGTTACTTTACTTTACTTGATGTAATGGGTGACCTATGGTATTAGTTACCAGGGCCCACAGTTTGTCCAAGTTAGCATTCAGGGGGGGTGTTAGGATTATTAATCCTCCCTTGTCCAAATTTGGTCATATGTCTAAATCAGGAGTCATGTCTAAATCGAGAGTCCATCCAGTCTATTTATAGTCATTAACACCATTGGGTCCACTTGACCTAATTGGGGCACATGTTTCAGTTACTAAAGTGTGGGGAACACTAATTAAGGCTCACTTCCACTGATTGCACTTGATTGCATCAGTTTAGGAGCCTCCTAGACCAATCCCTACAATTTAGGAAGCCACTGGAAGTGTCGAAACAAACCAAGGTCAGTTCACTTCAGTTGATGACTAGTCAAGCTAAGTTAGGAGTCAGTTACATTCAGTTATAGTCCTCTACATTCAGTTAGCACTAGGTTTACTTGACTGAACACATGTGGGGTGCATTTCTCACCTACCACTATCAGTTAACCTTAGTCAACACTGTATGTAACACTTGAGCTATGTTTTAGAGCTCCGATGAACTCTGGTTATGGTTTAGACAAGGTTAGTTAACTATTGAGTCCTCTAATACTGATTTAGACAAGGTCTTGGTTACCTACAGTCAAGTAGAGTCTAATCAATTCAAACTTCCTCATGTGGATTCGAATTGCTGGTGGCTATTAAAGCCATTGTACTTCATTGTAATTATCTATCTAATTACTCTTTGATTAATGAAAAGCATTCACAGCTGCAAGCCATTTTTGCACTGTTTCATTCTTCAATAACTAAGTAAATTGTGTGATCTATCATGTGAGTTGTGTGTTTGTCCACAGATCTGTGTGCTCAATTTATCACACTATATATGTCAAATACTTATTCTTCGACAAATGTATCTATACTAGAACTAGATTCAATTGGGCTCGAGACACAACAAGATTTGAACCCAAAATCCGACGACAGAAACCAATGACATCTGACGTAAAGTATGTTTTTGTCGGTTTACAATGATGAACAATATTGCACCTTTCGATTTCTTTAAGAATCGTCGAATTTCCTACATCCTTAGTGTAGGTTTTTCGATGACACTTTGCAACACTATTTCGTCGGATATGTGATGGACGTGCGTCGAATTTGAGACGGACGTGTGTCGAATTTGCAATGCAACTTGGAGAATCAATTGTCGGACTCCAAAAATGGTGTGTCAAATTTGCGATGCCACTTGGAGGATAAGTCATCGGATATTCGACAATGGTGTGTTGAATTTGTGATGACACTTGGACAATGATTCATCGGATTTTTGATGTCCTTGGGATATGTTTTGAAATAATATAAAGACATATTTCAAATAGTTTAAACCCATATTTCCAATAGTAACTAGGTTCATATCGTCAGATATTCTATGATTGAGGAATTATACATATAAATATTTTCAAACATTCCGACATGTTTTCTATAGAAGCGATGCATGGTTTGTGGAAATTATTTATTCCTCGACAGATGGTTTGGGGGATTGTTTTATTCTTCAATGGGCGGGGGGAGGAATTTTTTTTTTCTTCAGCAGACAGTTTGCAGGAATTTTTTTTTTCTTCAACAAACCTCTGTTCAAGAAAATTGTGATGCGTGGAACTTGATTTTTTAAGATTTTCGATAGTATTCATTCATGAATTTTATGAAAAAATGTCAAATAGAAATATTCCTGATCCAAACGAACACAATCAACAATTGCTTGCTAGGCTATGGGATGCAGCGAAATGAAGGGTTGATGGAAAATGTTATTGTCCATGTACTCAATGCAGGGGTATTAAGAGGAGAATAATATTTATCTCAACAGCCACAAAACATTGCAGGGAACATGGACACACTGAGGGAGGGAATCAATAACATCCATTTGTAGGCTTAGCATTATAAATTTTGTTATATTCTTTGCTTTGGTAAATGTATGTATTATTTTATTATTTCCTATATTAACTTATATCTATTGATTTTTTCATGTATTTATAAAGGAAAGACACCCTATGGCATATCGACTAGAGGATGTGATTTCAGAACAAGATTCGGAGGATAATGGAGCGTCTATGTTTAATGGAGAATAATAGAATGATCATATTGAACAGGATGATCATATTGATAACGTACTTGAAGATAATGGTACAAATACATTGATCCATGATTCATTTAATGTTAGAATGGATGATGATGATGATGATGATAATGAAAATATTGATGACTTTGATAATGGAAACGATATACCTCTTCTCGATAAGGCATATGAACCCCTTTATGAAGGCTCCAAAACAAATCTTCTCTCTGTTGTATTTTTGATAATGAACTCTAAGGTTATGAATGGTGTTTCAAACATATCAATCACATGGATGCTAAGATATGTAAAATAATCCATCACATATATACGATTGTGATAAAGTTTATTTCTATTCCTCTAATAATTGTATTGTTAATTCATTATTGATCATCATACAGATGAAGTGTGTTTTGTTAATATTATTTATTTTTTACATTAACTGTTTTTTTTTATGTAGCTTGATAGCTGAATTTTTGTTACCACCATCAAATATTTTACCTTGCACATATCAAGATTTATGTTACATCATGAAAGAGATTGGAATGCATTATGAAGCAATTCATGCATGCCTCAATGAAAATGTTATAGATTATAATCGGCATGAATTTGCAACAGAGTGTCTGGAATGTCATATAAGTAGATATCGAACAGATCAAGTAACGAAAAAGGTGCATCACAAGATTCTTCATTATATTCTCATCATTCCACATTTGCAACGACTGTTCAGGTGCAATAACATAGCACAATTTATGGATTACCATGCCAGAAACAGAAGTCAAGATGATCTTATTCAAATGCATGCAAATGTTTCTGCTTTTAGATATATGGAGGAAAAGTGGCGTCACTTTAAAGAAGAATCACGTAATCTTAGGATTTATTTGGTAGCATATGGTGTTAATACATTTTCATAGATGAAATCCATTTACATGGTGTGGCCTATTTTTGTTATCAACAATAATATTCCTCCATGGTTTTCAATAAAGAGGGAGCACATAATGTTTTCAATGATTATTCTAGGTATTTTGTGTCTATAACTGTTTTATTTCTAATGTAGTTGTGACATCTCATTTGTTGTATTATGTTTCCTAATTTCATTTGTATATTTTTTATTTTACTCTTGTGCATCATTTATATATCTTAATGGTTCTCATAATTATATATTTTTTATGTACTTTAAATCAATCAGGTAAGTTCTAAGTCAAAGATATGAATGTATATATGGGTGAATCCACGGACCTGGGTAACACTTTTTGGCAAGCGCATTTCGGCAAAAACAGAAAAACACACCTCGGTCGAGGACTTGTTAAGCCCTCGACCGAGGTCTTAATATCTCGATCGAGGTTTTATCAAGCCCTCGACCGAGGTATTGCGGGCTTTACAAACCCTCGGTCGAGGTATTTAAATACCTCGACTAAG
>LPNX011190914.1:72112-95122 GCA_001517045.1 Pseudotsuga menziesii | reverse complement strand
CTTCAAATTTTTAAGGTCACACAGTTCATTAAATGCAAAAATTCACACATTAAATGACATCGGAATATTTTAAAAAAAATATCGCTATGAAGCCAACATGATATTCTACAATTTGTTTTTTTACTGCAAGTCAAAATTCACATGGCATATATGCGTTTTCAGGGCTTCTATCTAGCACATGAGTAAAAAATCAGGTTATCATCGCCAAATTTGGCCAAAAAGTGTTACCCATCTTCATGGAATCACCCATATCGAACCTATTATAGATGAGCTATTGAATTTAAGGAATGGAATCACTATGTATGACGTATCTAGACCAATACGGAAAATGAAATTTCAATTCCATGCAATGGTTGTATGGAAAATACATGATGCCCCTGGGTTAACCCAATTTTGTGGTTTGTATTTTTAAGTTCCACTTTAATTGCATTTAATTATATGAAGTAGTTAATATGGTTTATATATAATTATAATTGACATAGACATTCCATATCTATATATTGTATGTCTTCATAAAAAGGGTAAATTTGCATGTCGAGTTTGTGGTCCTAAGATAAAATCTCGTCGCTCAAAAAGCTTAAGAAAGGAGGTGTTTGATGAGTATAGGAATTTCCTCTCTAAGAATCATAGGTATAGAACAACCAAAAAAAATATTTTCAATGGGAAGTACAAGATTGCTTTAAAACCACAGATAATGACACCTCACCTTTCCAAGATGCAATACAATAGAAATCGTCAAGCTGGTATGTATGGATCATCGCATATGAATTTTTATGTATTTTAGTTTTTTTTTGTGAGCTGTTTACTATAGTGGCCATATTTTATATGTAATTTATTTATAAACTAATATTCATGATGTCCATCGTGATCATGAAGGCATTAATGGGATTCCACTAGGAATGAAAAGTTACCCTATACAATTCAGCAGGTTGCCCTACTCTGAGCACCTACAAATTTCTCATTTGTTCGATACAATGAATATCGGAAAGAATGTGACTGAAACATTATGGCGACTAATAGAGCTAAGTAGGGAGAAAGATAAAATTGTGAAAGATTTCAAATACATTCAAGAAGGAATTCATGCAATGAAATACCTCATCCAATTGAATAACAATGAATACCAAATTAATATAAACTCAATTCCATGGATGTTTATGGAGAAGCAACGCAATGTTGTCAAAGAAGTAATGTGGAAAATAAAATTTCCCATTGGATTTTGTGCGAACTTGAAGAATATAATAACAAAAAAGGTAATTTTACAGGGGTCAAAACACATGATTTTGTTGATGTAATTGTAACTTTGAAATGTATTCACTTGTATATCTTATGTATTGTACCCCGATGTTTATTCCAGGAAGTGTCTGTAATGTATTTGAGTCATGTCATGCCCTGATGTTCCTATTGGGAGATTCAATAATGTAAACAAGTCATGTAAAGTCATTGTGGGTAACTTTCCTATTGATCAAGGGTTAAAGTCCCCACAGTTGTGGGTCACTAGGGTTATTATACTCTCCTAGAGAAGTTGTCCCTAGGTGATTCAATGTAAGTCAGGTCATTAGTACCCTAGTTGTGGTTACTCAAGCCTACATAACTGAGTTAAGATTACTCAAGCCTACATAACAGAGTCAAATATTAAGTGAACGAAAGAATATAAATAGAGAGTGAGACTCTATATTTATCACACACACTCACTCACTGGGGCGCATGAGTGAGAGAGAGGAAGTTGGGATCAGAGAAAGAGACAACTGATGTCGGAGATCATCTTTATGTTTTCAGGTTTTACTTTTTCCATTGGTTCTCATTCTATCTCTGAGCAAGTTGTAGGGTTTTCTCCTTTATGGTCTCCCTGCGAAAAATTCTTTGTCTCTTGTCTCTTGTTTTTATTGCTATGCATGTTATTCTCTCAGATAAGATCCTAAGATAATGCTAGCTTGAATGATAAAAATATAACATGGTATCAAAGCTAACATGAAAAGAAGCCATTGTGTAGCTATAGAATCTATGGATTCTTAATTTTTGGGTCTCTCTCCATAATCCATCAGGAAAAGAAGTCTAGGATAACTCTCCATTGAAGGGTGCATTTTTCTATCGAAGCGAAATGTGATTCCGGGCATTTTCAATTTTTGGTGTAGAGAATTAGGGATTTTTATAGAAGAAGAATTTTTTAGTGAGCCTGGCATAAGATTTCTCTCCTCATCAAAATCAAATTTTAGAGACCTGGGTTTATATTTTTGGTTGGGTGTAACTTCAAGAAATTCAAACCCTAGTTTGACCCTGGGCTGGAAAAACCCTAAATACTAAAGTTGATAAGTTTTGGTACATTTGCTATATCTTGGGATTGAAGAGGTCTCATAGACCAAAAATCTCACAGGTCGAAGATAAATTCTATATATATACAGTGTCCAAGTTTCAGCCTTAGATTTGCTACATTTTGGGAGATATGATTCCTCCAAGTTTGGATTACAACCTCTTCCACGATTCATCCCCAAACAGGACACTTGGGGAGAATTGGTATATCTTGGGATAAAAAGGTCCAAATGAAATTTGAAAGATGTAATAGAAAGGGAACATAATATAATTTCTTTTGTCAAATTTTCAGACCCAGGAGATGAAACAGTGATATGTGGCTATCCGTACAATTTCGCTACTACTGAACAATCCTGAAACAGGTCACTTTGGGAAAACGATAATAAGTCCCAATTGGTGAAACCAATTATGATGAAACTTGTGGTTTTGGAAGAAGGACAGATGCGGCTACCTCAATAAAAAAATTTATACATATAGGAGTAGTAATTTTGGATATAACTCGGAAAGAGTATGAGGCATTTCTACAGAAGAAATTGGTAAACTAGGGCTTCCTGTTCCGGGAGACTCCCTCCACTGTTTTAAGAAAAGGAGTACATTGGATAGATTTCCTTGAAGAGGTCTATATTTCTATCCAATAAAATCTGAAATATTTCAATTTTAAAAAAATAGGGTTTCTCTGACAAACCCTAGATCATCGAGCTCCGGAACCAGGAGGGACACCTCAAATCGGTAAGATCTAATCTTTTGCTATTTTCATTTCAGGTTTTCATTTCAATATGATATATCACATAATATTGATGATAAGCTTGGTGAATTTGAAAAATTCCATGCATGGAAGTATATGATATCTCCTGAAGAAAATGAATTGGACACCTACACAAGTAGAGAGGTTCTAGTCTAGAGGGAGATGAGGCTAAAATCCTTACACATGAAGAACTTCGTCAAGGCCAAGAATATCATTGCTGATTCAATCAAGGATCACCTTACACCACAAGTGTCTTCCATAAAGACACCTAAAGAGATATTTGATTCATTGACCAAGCTATTTAAAGGGAAGAACATAAATCAGAATATGACTTCAAGGAACCAATTGAAGAATGTGAAGATCCAAAAAGATGAGACCATACAGTCATACTTTACAACGGTCTCTCAAATCAAAGAACAACCTGAAGCAGTAGAAGAAGAATTGGAGAATGCAGAAGTGGTGATAACCACCTTGAATGGCCTCCCAGGATCATGGGATTCATTCATTCAAGGAATGTGTTCCAGAAGGAAGTGATTACTTTCAACAGACTTTCGAAAGAGAATACAAAAGAAGAAGCTCGACTCATAATAAGAGAAGAGGAAAGGGGAGAAATTGAATATCAAGCTCTCACGATTCAAAGGAGATCCCTCAAGTGATGAGGAATATGAATGACTCAATTCTTGAAGAGCCTCTTATCCATATTGAGCATTTGGATAAGAAATGATGATGTCATGAATGAATAGTATAATGAAACGAAAGGCTCAAGAAGGAGTCTACCCACGAAACAAATAAAGATAAGTATTCAATTGTCATTTCATGGTTTTGTTTTGTTATGCATTTGTTTATATTTAGTTAATGTATTATCCATGATAGAATGATTGCATTAATGATAGTATACTACTTATACGCATGTGATGGGTAAGTAGCTCATGGTACTATACATCTCTCCATTTCTACTTATCTAGAATGAAACCTCTTTGATAACATATTGGATTAGTACAGAACTTCAATGTTGGCCTGGTAGAGATGGAAGGCATCTAGAAAAGTTTTCGAGAGATATGGATGAATGTTGTATTAGCTAAAATAGTTGCATGATCATATATTTATACATAAGAATTTTCCATTATGAATATCAATTTGCCATTTGAATTGTAGGAAAGATCACGTACAATCACCTACAAGCAAAGAAGGATGAGACTTGTTCCGAAGGATAAGTGACGATAGTTAAAGAAAGAATCCAAGATGAAGAATAATATGATGATAATTTCAAGGAATAGAGCTCTGACACAGTGCAGTTATGTAACAATGTTGAGCGACATCATTGATGAAGAACCTTCCAGCTATGAAGCCAAGAAGAAAGGGAAGGAGAGTACCAGAAGAATGATGTCTAGGATGCAGTATCGAGACCTGAAGGGAAGATCATAGTTCCATCATGTAGTATATGGAAACATCATGGGATAGAAGGAAAAATTCATAGCATGATTCTTCTCACAGAAAGAAGGCATAGAATACAAAGAAACATTTGCAGATAAGACAGATGACAGGCAGACTCATGTGTGCAAATTAAAGAAGAACTTGTACAAGCATAGAAGACACCCATGGGATAACACATAGATGAGGAGCTTGAAGATCATCGAGAGTGATGAATATATTAACCTTTGCTACAAGGTTGAATATGAAAGCCTATAGAGGATGAAAAGCTCACAGATGGGTGTGAGAAGAACTTTTGAAAAGGTTCAAGATAGAGGATCTTGGTATCCAGTGACCCTAGATGGATACATAGAATATCAGTAGCATAGGAAGCTACTTGTCGCTTCGATACAAAATGTTTCAATGCAGAGAGTACGAAAGACAAAGGGAGAATGATGCTCTACTTCAAAGGGAGTGACTACAGAATGTCCTGAGGTTCAACATGTTATGACAGGATGGACAGATTACTGATGACTCTAGTCTTTACTGAGAGTAAAGAGGATTCCAACCCTTGATTCAAGGTTGAAGGCAGAAGACCAGTGATGGTCCTGTTATATGTCGATGACTTGTTCCTGACAGAAGTTACAAGAAGGAGACTTGTTGCTGAGTTGTAGATGAAGGACTTGGATTTCATGCACTACTTTCTAGGCATGGAGGTGTGGCAGAATCTCCCTGGGACAAGGGAAGTATGTAGTAGAGATCCTGAATATGTTGATGACGATGGACCGCAAGGTCATGACCACACCTATGGCATCGAACCTGAATCTATTAAGTTATGCTTCATCAAATTCGGTTGACGCCATGATGTATCATCAAATGATTTATTACTTAATGTACCTGATGAATATGATACCAAATATTTTCTTTGCTGTGAACACATTGAGACATGTTCACTCGATTGTTTCAAAGCATGCAGTCGGGTACCTGAAGGGCGCAGTTGATTATGGGCTCAATTATGAGGTGAATCAGAAGATTAACCTAGAAGGTTATGTTGATTCATATTGGGTAGGAAGTGCCTTTGATAAGAAGAGCACTTCATGGTGTTGCTTCAGTATGGGATCAGGTGTGATCTCTTGGTTTAGTAGGAAACAGTATTGCATGGCACTAAGTACAGCTGAAGCAAAGTATGCCGAATCTTGTTCAGCCTGTTGTGAGGAAGTATGACTGAGGAAGCTATTATCTAATTTATTTGATCTCCAGTTGGATGCTACTTGTATATATTGCGACAACCAGAGTTGTGTGAAGTTATCTAAGAACCAAGTGTTCCATGACAAGTCGAAGCATATTGAGATCAAATATCACCATATTAGGGATATGGTGCAGAGAGATGAAGTGAACCTCCAGTATGTTACGATGGACAAACAGATAGCTGATGTGTTAACGAAGCCATTAGCTAGAGTGAAGTTTGAGTAATTCAAGGATAAGATTGGTGTTCTCCATATCGAGGTTCCTTCCAAAGGGAAGTAATGAGTCCATGATCCCTTTTGACACGCTGAGAGGATTGGTTCATTCCATGGTCAGATATAAGTGTTGTATCCATTCTGACATGGTGAGAGGATTGGTTCCTTCCATGGTCAGATATAAGTGCAGAGATGCTCTAATATGATTGCCGTTTGTGCCACCACATGATCATTGCAGGGCCATTCTGATGTGATTTAGGGATGTGTTCCCACATGATTAGATATAAGTGTTGAAGGCTATTCTTTGAATGGGGGCACCTGGTTAGTTACCAGGAATACTTAGCTTAGTGCTGAGATGCCATTCTCTGGGAGAATGGAGGCACCTGGTTAGTTACCAAGAATCCTTAGCCTAGGGATGAGAGCCATTCTGATGTGACTATGGGATTGGTTCCCACATGATCAGATGTAAGTGCAGATCCATTCTGATGTCACTGCAGGATTGGTTCCCATGTGATCAGATGTAAGTGCAGTTCCATTCTAATGTGACTATGGAATTGGTTCCCACATGATCAGATATAAGTGCAGAGCCTTTCCCCAGATGATAGATGGTGTGTCCTATCATGGCGACAGATTTAAGTGCAGAGCCTTTATTTGGATGGTAGATGGTGTGTCCTACCATGTCAATAGATATAAGTGCTGAGCCCTTCCTTGGATAGTAGATGGTGTGTCTTGCTATGCCAGAGGATATAAGTGATGTGCCTTTCCTTGGATAGTATATGGTGTGTCCTGCTATGCCAGAGGATATAAGTGTTGTTCCTTTCTATGGATAGTAGATGATATGCCATACTATGCCAATAGATGTAAGTCCTGAGCCTTTCCATGGATGATAGATGGTGTGTCCTATCATGCCATTAGATGTGAGTGCTGGGCCTTTCTGACATATATGGCTAGATTGGTTTCTCTCATGGTCAGATGTAAGTTTTGGGCGAGCCATTTTGTCTTAGGGTCAGATATAAGCGTTGAAGAAGACCTACATGGAGGCTAGGCCTACAACCAACATGAAAAAGGGCTGGCTCTGTAGAACTTCCTATGATGAGAAGAATGAAGAGATAGCACCATTTTATTGAGATAGCGGAAGTAGTGATGATGATGATGATCCAGATCTAGATGAAGATGATGAGAACTCGATGATGATCCAGATGATATAGAGAAGAAGACTTGTGACGATAAATTGTGTCAAGAGAATACCTTCCTAGTTAAGAGGGAGTGTTGATGTAATCCTAACATCAGAATGTATTCACTTGTATATCTTATGTATTGTACCTCGATGTTTATTCAAGGTAGTGTCTGTAATGTATTTGAGTCATGTCATGCCCCGATGTTCCTATCGGGGGATTCAATAATGTAAACAAGTCATGTAAATTCATTGTGGGTAACCCTCCTATTGATCAAGGGTTAAATTCCCCATAGTTTTGGGGCACTAGGGTTATTAGACTCTCCTAGAGAAGTCGGCCCTAGGTGAGTTAATGTAATTCAGTTCATTAGTACCCCAGTTGTGGTTACTCGATCCTACATAACAGAGTCAAATATTAAGTGAACGAAATAATATAAATAGAGAGTGAGACTCTCTATTTATCACACACACCCACTCACTGGGGCGCATGAGTGAGAGAGAAGAAGATGGGATCGTAGAAAGAGACAATTATTGTCAGAGATCATCTTTATGTTTTCAGGTTTTACTTTTTCCATTGGTGCTCATTCTATCTCTGAGGAAGTTAGGGGGTTTTCTCCTTTATGGTTTCCCCAAGGAAAATTCTTTGTGTCTCTTGTCTCTTGTGTTTATTACTATGCACGTTATTCCATCAGAAAAGATCCAAAGATAATGCTAGCTTGAATGATAAAAATATAACAGATTGGAATGTCTTCAAGGTAATTATTATTGTTATGTCCATATAATTTTGTTTTTTTTTCATTTTACTGCATACATTTTTTTCTTCTTCTTTGTATACTATTTCTTTCAACAATGGCGTGGTTTTTATATTAATACAGTATGTTCTACCTATCTAGGATCCAAGACAACTTTGACAACAAGTCAAGCAAGTTATATATAATGTTGGTAAATACATGAGGTATCTAGTGATTAGTTTCTTGTGCTTAGTGTTTCTTTAATTTTTTGTATAATTTATACTTTTTTTGTGCATTGTTTCATGATATCTAATTTAATTTTTTTTGTTAAATATCGTTATAGGTTTGAGTCACTTGTAGATGGTTGAAATCTAAAGAAATACATAAAGAAGATATAAAGTATTGGAGGAGAGAAATTCCTTGTCTCATGTGTGAAATTCAGAAGCATCTACCATCAGCATTTTTCAGTGCATAGGAACACTACCTCATACACCAAGTTGAGGATATTGAGTTGTGTGGACCTGTACACTCAAGGTCCATGTGGATGGTTGAGAGGAAATTGAAATTTATGAAGGGTTTTGTGAGACAACAAGCACATGTTGAGGTCTCTACGATGGAAGGATATACAGTATACCAAAAAATGTTGTATGTTAGTTAATATCTTCCTAATTTAGCATCAAAGATCAATTTACATCGCATTTGTGATCTACCTTTCTCCTTTAGGTGCTCCCCTTCAAATTTGTTATTGGATTCTAGAGGAAGGTCAAAGGTAATTATTAACTAGTGGATGTTAATTATATTGTTCATATTCTAAATGCATTTTCAATTTATTGCATCAATTAGGAGAATATACTTTGTTCAAGAAATTTACATCTGTCTTGAATTTTAATGTTTATTGTCATCAAACAGTTGGTCAAGAGTGGGATGCAATTCATTTATACATTGAAAAAAATATTGGCTGGATGAAGGTATGGATTGAACGATGCAAACAATCAGGTCATGGAATATCATGGGAAGGTGTGGTTTCATTTATAAAAGCAGCACATCGTAATGGAGATAGAAATATTATAGAGAGAGAGAAATCGATTTAGCATATGGTTTAAAAGACAAAATGGAAAGAATATTAATAAATCCCTCTAAATGGTTTATTTTCAAAATTACATTTTGACGTACATGTTCTTTTCCATGTATTGTTGCATAACTATTGAATCATTGTGTAATCTTTTCATGTATTACTTGTTGTAGCTAAAACACCATAAGGCTATGGTCTATAATGGTTGTAGATATCGCATCAAAATATTGGATGAAACAAAGAAAACATCAGATTGTGGGATATCTGTAGTCTTTGAGGTGACCAATGTTTCATCTAGAAGTGACAAACATCCATATCTCTTAGAAAATCGATACTATGGGTATTTGGAAGATATTCTACAGTGTGACTTTAAATCCTTCAAGATAGTTCTCTTCATTTTCAAATGGTACATGTTACGATTGAATCAACATGATCCCAATAGAACTATTATTGAACATGATAATGGATTTACGATGGTAAATACAAGGTTTCTGGAGCCAAGAACAAAGCCCTATGTTCTTCCAATTCAATGTGAATAGGTATTTTACTCATAGGTTCCAGGTAAACCGGGTTGGTCACTTTTTGTGAGATATGATCCAAGGGGAAGGCCAGTAAAGTATAACCTAGACGATGGTAATGAAGAGGGTTCTCTAGAATAAGAAGAAGATAATGAAGAGCATGATCAACATAATTTAGATGATAATGATGATCCAGTAGAATATGTCCAAGAATTAGTTGAATCAGATGATGTAGTAACTAATTCCCATGAAGATTATATCGACAATGACATGATGAGCGTAACTGACTTAGATGATGCTGATGATATTCCCAATCCTTACAATGTTGACTTTGGATCTGATGATATGGATGATGAGTTGGATGAAGAAGACGATGAAATATATTGAAAGGTAAATATTTAATTAGAGCAATTCTTTTATCTTATTTGTTTTAAAAGAGTTACTGACATAATCATCATCATCACCATCATCATCATCATCATCATCATCATGTTTATCATCATAATCACTATCATCATCATCATCATCATAACTATCATCATCATCATCATCACATTAGAGGAAATTTCAACTCAAAATGGGCCTTTTAACTCTAATTAAAATTCCATGTCATCATGTGTTATCCAATGAAATTGCTATAAATTTGAAATACCGTACAGGTCTTAAACACCTTTTTAATATAAATTTGGGGATAGGATTCATAAAAAAACAACTTTTTTTGTTTGTATTTTCGACATATCTCCCCATGTTTTTACTCAAATTTCGATCAAGAGAGATCGTTGGATGCATAATTAAATTATGAATCCAATTAGTACCAACTATAATCATCATAAACATCATCATCATCTTCTTCATATTCATCATCATCGTATTCATCATCAACGGCCTCATGATGTTCATCATAATCACCTTCATCATCATGACCCTCATCACCATCATCATCACGATCATCACCATCATCTTCATCATGTTGATCACCATCATCTTCATAATCATGATAATTATATGTAGCATCTATCTTATCCATGAAAAAAAATCCAATCATGAGACTTCATCAATAAGACAATTTAGAAATGCGACATACTAGCCACTGAGTGGCTTATCTTCCTTGTTTCTAGTATGACATTGAATTTAAATTTTTATTTTCAACATCTTTTATTATTAAGATAAAATTGAATTCATCATCATCATCATCAGTGTCATCATCTTCATCATCATCATTGTCTTCATCATCATTACCCTCGTCATCATCAACATCATCGTCATCATCATCATCATGTTGATCATCATCGTATTCATCATCATGATCATATTAGTCATCGTCTTCATTACGATGATGTTTAGGATCATTGTCTTCATCATCATTATGTTCATAATAATTGTCTCCAACATCATGATAATCATGATCATGATCACCATCATCACCATCATATTCATCATGTTGATAATCATCGTCTTCATCCTCATGATAATCATGATCATGATCATCATCATGTTCATCATTATCATCTTCATGATGATGGGGATGATGATGATGATGATCATCATCATCATCGCCATCATCATCATTATTATGTTGATTGTCATCGTATTCATCATTATGATCATCTTCATCATCATTGTCAGTATCATGATGTTCATCATCATCATCACCATCATCACCATCCACATCACCATCGTCATCATCTTGATCGTCATTGTCTTCATCGTCATGATCATCTTCATCATCATCATTATTATCATGATGTTCAACATCATCGTCTTCATCATCATAATGATCGTATTCATCATCAACGCCCTCATGATGTTCATCATCATCATCATCATCATCATCGTCGTCTTCATCATTGTCTTCATCATCATCGTCTTCATCAACACGACCCTCACCATCATCATCATCACCACCATCATCTTCATCATATTGATCACCATCATCTTCATCATGTTGATCATCTTCATCATGTTTCTAGTTTGACATTGAATTTTTATTTTTATTTTTTGACATTTTTTATTATTAAGATCAAAGTGACTTCATCATCATCGTGATCATCATCATCATCATCATCATGTTTATCATCATCGTATTCATCATCATGATCATCACCATCATGATCATCTTAATCATCATCGTCATTACGATGATGTTCAACATCATCGTATTCATCGTCATGACCATCATCATGTTCATCATTATTGTCTTCATGATGATGATGATGATCATATCATCATCATTGTCATCATCTTCATCATCACCGTCTTCATCATCATCATCATCTTCATCATCATGACCCTCATCATCATCATCATCATCGTCGTCGTCGTCATCATGTTGATCGGCATTGTATTCATCATAATGATCATCACCATCATGATCATCTTCATCATCGTCATCATTATCATGACGTTCAACATCATTGTCATCATTATCATGATGTTAAACATCATTGTCTTCATCACCATTATGTTCATCATCATCATTACCATCATCAGCATCCACATCACCATCGTCATCATGTTGATCATCATTGTCTTCATCGTCATGATAATCGTCATCGTGATCATCTTCATCATCATCATCATTATCATGATGTTCAACATCATCGTCTTCATCATCATGATCTTCTTCATCATCATCATCATGACCCTCATCATCACCACCATTATCACCATCGTCTTCATCATGTTGATCACCATCGTCTTCGTCATCATGTTAATTAGATGTAGCATTGATCTTCTCCATGAACAAAAATCCAATCATGAGACTTCATCAATAAGACAATTCAAAAATGCATGTGCTTATAGACATACTGGCCACTAAGTGGCTTATCTTCCTTGTTTCTAGTATGACATTGAATTTAGATTTTTTTTTTTTGACATTTTTATTATTAAGATAAAAGTGACTTTATGGCAAAGTCGAAAGTTATGAGAAAGTAAAAATTTAACATATATTGTATGAATAATATGATCATTCTCAATTTAAAAGTAAATATAATAACAATGACCAATTTTGTGAAAATAAACATAAAAGAGTTAATCAAAGTATTATTTGTTAACTTTTTATATTAAATATTTATTTTGTGAAATATTTTTTAATAATTTTAAAAGTAATTATTTTAGATATTCTAAGATCAAGAATAAATATATCCGATGGTGGATGATTATTAACATATAGGATAAAGTATTACAAAATCATTGTAACATTTGAATATCAAGAATGTTAAAATAGACAACCATATTATCTTATTAAATGGATAAAAAAAGGAAATATGTTTTTTTTGGACATTTTTGTGGAATTTATTTTTCCTTGTTTATATAGGGTTTTTTTTGCAATGTGACCACTAGAGGTTTTTGTGAAAATTGGGTCATGGTGCTCTAATGTGACAAGCACATTGATACTTTGAATACAATAATGTATTAATTTCCTACATTATATATATATATATATATATGGTTTCAAATCAAGATTAAAGATACTAGATGGGAGGTTTTAGTGAAAATTGGGTCATGGTGCTCCAATGAAATGTAATTGAAATTGAACTTTTAAATTGTATCTACACATTGGATTTTCAGTTTTAATTACACGTTAAATTTGAAAATTTAAATTGAAATTGAATTGCAAAGTTAAATTGTAATTGAATTCTAATGTGTAGACTGTAATGTAATTGTAATTTAAATTTTAAATTGTAATGATGTTGAAGATGATGCCGATGATGATGATGATGATGGTAATGGTGATGATGACTGTAATGATGTTCATGATGATGAAGATTACGATGATGATGGTAATGGCGATGATGACGACGATGATGATGATGATGATGATGATGATGATGGAAATGATGATGATGATTATGATGAAGATGATGATGGTAATGATGATGATGATGATGATGATGATGATGATGACGATGATGATGAAGATGATGATGATGATGATGATGATGACGACGATGATGATGATGATGTGAATGATGATGATGGTGATGGCAATGATGATGATGAGATGATGATGATGATGATGATGAAGATGGAAATGATGATGATGATGAGGATGAGGACGACGATGACGACGATGATGAAGACAATGATGATGAAAACGATGACGACGATGATTATGATGATGATGATGATGAAGACGATGATGAAGATGATGGTGATGATGATGAGGATGAGGATCATCATGGTGATGAAGATGATGATGATCAACATGATGAAGATGATGGTGATGATGGTGATGAGGATCATGATCATGATCATGATCATGAAGATGATGATGATCAACATGATGATGATAATGAAGATGATGGTGATGATGGTGATCATCATGATTTCCATCATCATCATCATCATCATCACCATCATCATCGCCATTACCATCATGATGATGATGAGATGATGATGATGATGATGATGATGAGGGCCATGATGATGAAGAAGATGATGATGAAGGCGACGACGAAGATGATGATGATGATGATGAAAATGATGATGATGATGATCATGATGATGAGGATCATGATGATGATGATGATGATGATCAACATGATGAAGAAGATGGTGATGATGGCAATAATGGTTATGATGATGATGATGATCATCATCATCATCATCATCATCATCACGATTATCATGATGATGAAGATAACGACAATGATAATGAAGATGATGGTGATGATGGTGAACATAATCATTTCCATCATCATCATCATCATCATCATCACCGTCATCATCACCATTACCATCATCATGATGATAAAGATGACAACGACAATGATGATGATGATGATGAAAAAAATAAATATAATCAAGATCCAAGTCAACTTTAACATTACTCGATGTAAGAGGAAGGTATTTATTCAATATGACTAGATAATTAGTTATGCAATCTTAAAGCATATTTGTAATTGATGAAGGCATGATTTAAGGATTAAGGAGGATGGATTCACTTATGGATGAACAATAGGGCACATTAGATGGGAAAGTACACACATTAAATGGTTAATAACAACATAAAGGTAACACAAGAAATTTGTTTTAAATAAGGAATTCAATTATTGAGATTGGTTTTATGGCCCTTGTCAACTTAATAAAACATATTTAACATTATCGACACCAGCCGCATGATTTTATGACCTCTCGTGCCTGCTCTAATTTATCTACATCATTTTGTCCATCCTTTGGCCCTCTGACGAGTAAGAAAATAAAGGAAGATAGCTGCAAATTCCTCTATAACATTTTGTCCATCCTTCGTCGCGCCAATGAGTAAGAAAATAGAGGGAGATAGATGCAACTTTCTCTACAGCATTTTTTCCATCCTTCGACCCTCCAATAAGTAAGAAAACAGAAGGAGATAACTATCTATTTGGAGAGAGCCATTACGCACGGTTTTAGTTCAAATGCTATAGGTACCTCCACAATAGTATTTTGTCCATCCCCAGTATGAGGACCTCTGACAAGAAAGAAAATGAAGATAACTAGGGAAATTTGGATTCCTCTCTAGCATTTCATCCATCCATAGTATCAGGACCTCCGAATAGAAATAAAAGGGAGATAGGTGATTTGGAGGGAGCCAAGGGTTTGAATTTGATTGTGAAGAGGTTTCATCATTATCGCATTGTCCTGTTTTACTACTTGAGCCCTTCTGTACAATGATTTAACCCTTCATGTTTAATGAATTATTTTTACAGGTGACTCATAGGTTGGCTATTTACGTTGAGTTTTCTGAATGAAAGGGTGACTATGAAGGGCCAATGACTAGTAAGTGAGTTACCAACCTTTCATTCACTTCCCTTTAGTACTTGCCTTAAGGGCACAATAATTAGGGGTTTAATTGAGACTTTGCCTAATATAGAAGATGGTTTTCATCTTGTTATTATCAATCCAATTAAGCTGTAGGTGTTTTGTTAAGTGTTGGTCCATTATTATTAGATCTAGGCCGTGAATATTTGAAGGTTGCTAGATATGGCTTGTAACTATTGCAAGGTTGCTAAGGCTGGTTTGTGACAGTTTGAGACTACCTAGGTTGGGTCGTAACCATTGTTGACATGCTAGTGTTTAGTTGTGAATGTTACGATCCTGTTAAAGTTGATTCATGAAAATGGCTGGACTCTTAAGGTTGGTACTTTCCATTGACCTTGGAGACATATGGATCTTTGTGTCATTCATATTTATAATGGTACGCATGATTACAATAGAGTTGGAACTTGTGAGGACTTGGAAATTGTAATTGGAATTGGGTATTGATAACAAAAAAATATTGAAGTAGATGATAAATTTGACAATGGGATATTAATAAAAATATTACTTTAATTATACAACCTAATTATTGATTGACTATTGGATAACCTGTCCCTGAACCTAAAGGGCCCCCCCCTCCACTAGCTAATATGCTTGCATTGAATGAAGACAGTTTCTTTCTCGAATGAGAAGAATTTTAAATCTTTGTACTTATTGTTGAGACCACATATGAAGATTGAGACCCAAATGCACCAAATTCACTTGTAAATGCATGCATTGATGGTAAAAAACCTTGAATCATAGTTATCCTTGTAGAATCAACTGTTGTGCTTGAACTCTTTGATGATATGTCACACTGTAAAGGTATTTCATCCAATGTCTGAATGAGAAAATACACAACATAAATATTATCTATAATGTGCATGCATTTGTGGTATTCATACTTTGGTCTGAACTCCAAATCCTTTTTAATAAATTTGTTTGCAAGAGAAACTTTAACACCAAATGGAGGATTCGGGATTTCAATTATATTTTAGCCTATATAGATTCAAATCTAGATTACAAGTTACAACTACTATTACCATAGGTCAAAAATCTAACAGAAAGGATACCAGCCAGCTTGTAGATGAA
Organism: Pseudotsuga menziesii; assembly: GCA_001517045.1. NCBI lineage: Eukaryota > Viridiplantae > Streptophyta > Pinopsida > Pinales > Pinaceae > Pseudotsuga > Pseudotsuga menziesii. The sequence continues at coordinate 78,838 of LPNX011190914.1, read as the reverse complement.
TATCAACCACTTGGGTGAAACAAAGGAGCTAAAAAACATTAGGTATTCATTACAAATATTAACCGAGAAAAATAAAGATCAATCATGCATCACAGAAGGTTACTCAAACAAACAACATATCAGACTGAAGTTAAGCCACTCAACCAACCAAGAAAATGTTCAACCAAACAAATGCATTTGTTATTTAGTCAAATAGACATGAGAAAAGTCAAATAAGGCTAGTCGTCTCCATGAAAGTGAGGTGTCATTGATGCACCTGCCAAGGTTCAAATATCCTCAAAGAAATTTGCTCCTCGTGGGCCACTTGTGATAGTGCTAGTGCATATGCTTGTTTTTACAGATCGGGCTAGGTGCAATTCACAAGTGAATTTGGCAGAATAGATACCCCTCAACGGTGTCCGCTTAGCCAAAGGGTGCTCCCGTAGCCTGTGAGACCCTTTTTTCCACATTGTAATATCTCACATCAAATAGTTTCTACTTGTTGGTGTTCATTGAAATAATATCAATAAAAAAACAAAAAAACAAGAGAAAGGTCAACCAAGTACTAACTAGATCAATCAAAAGGTCCAAAAATAGTAATCGAATATTCAAAGTCATTTATCTAGAACAATTTTTAATAAGAATTTCATAGCTTGGAAATGGAAGTATTATATGATATGAAATCATTAGGGATGCAATACCTAAAGGAAAAGTTAAAAATACATGGAAATTGTCATCACAGATCCATGATAAGATCACTTGGACTTGGAGAATTCATGGCCTGTAGCAACCCATATATTAGATTAGGAGATCTATCTTTTGATATATCAACCAACACAACAAAGGTTGTAGATAACATAAACAAATATCATTAAAAATCAATTATGGATTTATGGGAATGCTCCCTTGGAGAATACGACGCATTTCTCCACCATCGAACTGCCTTGTCCCTCCAATCTTGGGTCATTTTCGACTATAAATTAGTAGTAACAAGATATAATATTTGAATATGGGTTGAATCTAATAGTTGAAATACATTTATGGGCATGTTTGCATCATAAAAGTTGATGAATAACAACATAAAACTAGCTTTGGTAAGTTCTAGTCCAATTTAGATGGTTAAATATCCAATTTTGGGCATGACCAAGCATGGTAAGAGAACTCAATTCTCATTTGCAAACTATTTGGAGGGGTTTTGAGTGCATTGTGTGCCCTAGAATAACAATATATGAATTTGATATAGCCTTTTGCATTAGGGAAGGATCCAAAAGTATAAACAGTAGTCATAAAATCCTTAGAAAATCCAGGTTTGAGGTGTGTTAGGGATTCATGTGTATGAAACGAAATCCATACAGGGGGTGATTTTCCTATTTGATGATTCATGCTTTGTTTGGAGTATTGTTCAACCTGTGTCGAGCACTCATGGAAATTTTGGATAAGTTTGCATGGTATATTGTGAAGTAATTGTTGTAGCAGCATTTTCATTCTTTAGTCAGGTTGAATCCTTGAATCATTAAACAAGTGGAATCCAACAAAGCATTGCTTCATATATCTATAGAATTTAACCTAATAATGATGCACAATATGGAATTTTATGAGAAGTTTTGGATCTTGGATCTCCTTTTGTTCAGTATATGTGACTTCAAAAAGATTTGTGTATCTCCTTAAGACTAATGTCAACGTCCATATTTGTCAAATTAGGAGCATCAACAGTGAACTCTGTGAGGGTGCTACTATATCTAGATTGAGTTGTAGAAGAAGGTATGTAATATTATATTAGCAATTTCCATCTTCCAACTCCATTTCTAGCAAGATGTTTGTTGTTGTTCCTCAAAAATTTCCCAGCTTTGGAGTTGGGGCTTCTTCATTGTTGTTTGGAAGGATGAACTAGGTTCAACCTTCGCATAATTGTTTATATATGCTGCTATTTATTACCTCAGAACTCGGCCAGTTTAACAAATGGTTGAAGTTTTATTGTAGAAACAATTCCTAGTCTCACCCATGACTTCTTTTATCATGCCCAGAGGTTGTCCATAAATGTTTTTAGTTTTCGTTACAACTGATTTTGGGTGAAATTATGCCTCTTTAACTATATTATGTGCCCAAAACTGACCTTACATGTTCCCACGACTTTGATATAGGGTTTTTCATGAGCCCAAGATTGCCAAAATGTACCCAGAGCTACAATGTCCATCACCTCTATCCTCAAAACAAGACCAGTTATGCTTCTCTCACTCTTTGACCTACATTAATTCAATTTACTCACATTTTGACCTACCTTTCAAAGCTTGATCAACTCTTAGTCTAATGCCTTGTCCATCCCATGACCTCATGCCTCAACACACTACTAAGTACCTTCTACAAAAATATTTGTTGTAGATAAAAGTATGGAATAACAAGTAATATTTGTATACGAAATCATCTCCAAAAAGACTCCTCCAAAGTATTTTAGCATGAAAAGCATGATTGAACCAGTCCAAACACTTGAGATCCCAACCTCCCATACATTTGGGTAGAGATATACTTTCCCAATATGGTAAATGAAATTTTGAATTCTGTAAATTACCATAGCATAAGAATTAAAATATATTCTTTTCAATGTTATTGGTGACTGAGTTTAATTAAAAGGACTTTAACAATTGATACCATTGAGAATGTGGTGACTAGGAAAGTATATGAATACATTCTAGATGCCCATGTTCTACTCTGGCTTGGGTGATATGCATTAGTATCAAGTATGACAAGTAACATCCCACTCTTCCAATGATGTGGATTTTTCTTGAAACTAGTCACTTTGTGTTGCTAGGAAAGTATATGAATACAATCTATTGAAAAAAAGAAGAAAATCCACTCAATGGAACCCAAGATAATCACTTTTTGCATTGTGTAGAATTCATGACTGAACAAACATTTGCTATCACATCTAAGAATAAAGAAAAATTGATGAATACCCAAGTTGGAGGGTTAGGCCTTCTAATATAAGGTAAAGGTTTTTGTTGCCTATTAGAATACCAAAAAAAATTTATAGCCCACCCTTTCTGAAAATAATTTGTTTTTTAACTATACAATAGACCATCGGTTATCCGATGAGTTATGGCCCTTATCTGATGAGGATGACGTAACTTCGACAAGCATGATCCATCAGACATTGGACTAATCCTGTCAGCAAACTGACTCACACCCGTCGCAAATTCGACTCCATTATCGTCAAAAATTCGACAAACTAGGTGTCACACAAATGGCAAGAAGAACTTGGAAAATTGATAAATTTCCATCCTATCAATGACTAAAGAGTCGTAGAAAATTCGACCCGTCACATTAGGAAATATGACAATCAAATCCTCTAACATTCGACGGCATAAGCCCAAAATTTTACAAAGGAATTGTCTTACATTCGACAAGGAGGAGTCATATTTTCGACAACCTGGGAGTCAAAAATTCGACGACTTAGTGGTGAAAGAATTCGGCATAGTATGTTTAAAATTCGATATATTTTGGAATGTGGTCGAATATCCCAAGATATGCCACCGATGACAGAAATATTTGTTGTTGTCGACTAACCGACAGGCGTATGTCGAATTTCAGACATGGAAAGCATCCGATTTTGCGCTTAATTTTTGTTGTGGGACTATGCATTCATCGTCATACTCAGATGTCATTCATAAAAATTTGTCAAATATTTCATGTCAAGATGCATTCAATGGTGTATGATGTTGTAGATGAAACCCATGCACAGAACATGTAATGTGAAAAACCTCAACCTTTGCCAATCTCATAGTTCTGGTGGAGGGGACCCACATAATTTTAAAAACTTGAACTTCTTGAGGACTAGGTGAACCTTGTCACAAAGTTAGACTGTTAGGGAAAGTGTTGCCACTGTAATAAATTTGGACTCTTAGTGTAAAGAAGATCAGACAGTTTTCATTGCAACCGAAGTCTGATCTAGGTCTTCTCTTGAGGTATGTTAAAGCTTTGATTCTCTTTAATGCTATTGCTAATTATTCCCCAAAATATAAAAAATATAAAACCTTCAAAAGCATTCCCTTGACTGTGGCTTTAAAAAAAATACCAGACTATTGCTGCTTCTACGTTGCCTTAGTCCACATTGTAGTTAGGAAGCTCTTTTTCACCTTAGCGTTGGATGCATTTTAACCCAAAAAAATATAGTCTGCTAGGAAATTTCTCTTCCTCACTTCACCTGTTCCATCTCATTGAGATTCTTCCTTGAACATATCTAAAAAACCTCAGACACAATTTGAATTTTTCACTTTAAAAACAAAATTTTATGGGTTATTTATACTAGTTTTCCACTAGGCGTACTTGTCATTATTATTATTATTATTATTATTATTATTTATCTGAGGTCGACTTGTAGGGTGACCAAGGTAAGTTTATTTTATGTTTTAATTTTGAAATTAAAATTTATTTATTTTGTTATTATTTTCCCATTTTAATGGTTAACATGTATGCTCCATGTTTGTCCATAATCCACCTAGGTCACCACAAAAAGTTATGCATATGTTGTTTTTTATCTTACCACATAATTAAAATTTATAGGAGCGTGTCCACCACATTTTCAAATAGTTGCATCAAGCCATTAAAGATTCCAATTTCATGTGTAAGAGTGGGATCCACATCACCTTCTTCCCCCCTTCAAGTGAAAAATGAGTGTGTCAAAGTTCCAAGTTTCCTAATGTACTCAGGCCCATTTTTTAATATCCTGATTTTGATTCCATTGCATTAAAATTGTACATGATGCAAATATCGTTATTAAATCATGGTGAGGATCTCAATTCCAAGGCCCCATGATGGATTTAGTATTTTATGTATCAACAATTCAAATCGATACCTATGGTTCTAGTGATAGGAAGGAACAATATAAATTGAGACATCATGTAAATATGCAATTTAATAAAATATGCACAACTAGCTATGCAATGCAATAAGATATGGGGGAATTATTTCAGAAGGGATGGGGATGGAAATAATTTAAACCCTTGAGCCAATAGTGTTAAGCCAAATGTCAATGAGAAAACCCGTAAACTCTCAACTACCCATTTTTGTCTTATGCACCCAATCATTTAAATATTCCATAATTTGGTTGAGGCAGTTAATTAATTGGGAATGGATAGGTATGGCAGCCAATTTCATATTGGAGAAATCCATCAATTTTGGAAAATCATGTTTTTTCTTATGGGGCAAGAAAACACCCAGAAATTGGTGCCCATTCCATTCCTCACCGATATGTTTCTCCTCCTCCTGTAGCTGGAGCTTGCTAGGGAATTTTCCCTCATGTTTTCTGCAATTTCCTTCATATTTCCATGACAAGAAACCTATTTTTGTATTGCATAGCGGATGGGAGAAGAGATTCATGATTTTGGGGTTTGTAGATTCACGATTCACAAACATTTTCTGAAATCAAATTTATCTCCCAAGGTTGATTTCCCCATCTACAATTTTGTTTTTGGTTTCGAAAATGTTTTCCTTCATGCCCATCACTTGTGTTTTGTTGTTATGTGCATCCTTGTTTTGGTATGAATTTTGAGAAAGACTTAGGAGTGGACAAGGACCAGAGTTGGCTTGATAAACATATTGAAGAGAGGAGCCTCATAAAAAGATAAAGAGGGTCTGTATAACATTCTATGCACACCTAAGAGAATGTTGGAAGGGAAGGTATGGCCCGAAGGACTATGTAGCATTGAAGGGAATACTTCCTTGTGTTGGGTGTGTAGGTATTGTGGAGACTAAGACAGATAGATCATATAGAGGCATCCATAGCTCCATGGTTGAACTCACTAGATTAAACATTCTTCCTTTCCACTTCCTTAGCATCTTGATAAACCCAACTGTAGATTAGCTTGGTTGAACCTTGGTGTGTATCTGGCTATGTATGAGGTTGCTATTCCCTGATTCCTTCTATAAATCATGCACATCTCGGGGGTGGAAGTTATTAGAATTGGAATTCCATTTATATCTTGAAGCATATAGTTCTAATAATGTGTGAAGTAAATCGAGAAATAAGATACAAACTGAAAAAAACAAACCACATAGGAAAAAAATAAGTATTGCTCACGAATTTACAATATCACTCACAATAATAAAATTTATCATTACAATATTTTACATAGGAAAATAATTCGAATGCATTAGGTAGAAATTTGAATCTATCCATTGGGTCTGAATGTATCTAACTAACCATCTAACTCATGGTATCTCAATCAATATTGGATTCCAATAGATCAACTCCTAGATGTCCAACAACTCAATCAATCAGTGATAGCAAGTTAACTCAGTGAAGCTGAGTGTGATAGGTGGATAAAGGCGCATGCTCCACATTTAGCCATGCATTAGCCATGGATAACTAGCGCTAGCTAATTGATTGTGAACTAACTAAAAGTAATTGGGGGATAACTAAGACTAACTAGTTCCAACTCCAACTAACTGAAGGAGGTTGGTGCTAGGACTCCTAGTGGCTCCTAAAATGTAGGGATTGGTCTAGGAGGTGCCCAAATTAATGCATGCACATGGATTAAGTGGCATTTAACCTCTAGCATTGGTCCCCACACTCCAGTAACTGGTACATGTGGACCCATTCAGCCGAGTGGACCCAATAGTACTATTGTACCCAATTAATTAATTAAGGTTCCTGCGTTAGGATAAATAATCTAATAGATAGTATAGTCAAGAGAGGACTAATAATACTAACAACCCCCTTGAATCCTAACTTGGACAACTCTAGGCCCTAGT
>LPNX011190914.1:0-72101 GCA_001517045.1 Pseudotsuga menziesii | reverse complement strand
CCCCCCCCTCCAGCTCAAAATAAGAAAAAATACAAATTTTGAAAAAATTTATGAAACTTTTTGCTGCTACTATGCAGCGACAGTATCTTGGTTCTTTTGTGTAGGTGAACCCATGAATCCAAATAAAGTTCCAATGTCTAGATGAATCTTCCTCTTTAGAAGAATAATAATGTTCCCAACTAAATCAGGAATATAGACAGTTGCCGGATGAAAACTTGACCCATGTAGAGCAGCTGAAACTAACTGATGGGAGAGAAAAGGTGCTTGATATTTCGAACGATGTGAGGAACACCCAATAATCTGATTTATTTCAGCCTTTAAAATCAAACCATGAGTGGTAAAATCATCCCCAAGTGTTAGGAGCAAGTGTTCAGGTGGATGCAGAATGTCTCCAACTTTACTAGTTCTGTGAGGAGATGAGGATGTGATCAAAACGGTAGGTAGAGAAGCCCTAGGACTATGGAGAGAAAAATATTGAGCTCCAGAATCTTATATAACTTTAGCAATAACCAATATTTCACAAAATCTAATATCAACAAACTCATAAGTGAAAACTAACATCGAATCCTCAACAACAAAATTGAAGGAGACTTGCGGTGCTTGATTTGTCACACCAAAATTGATAAAACTTGTTACAAGAAATATTGTAAGCTCTTGAATCTTAAAACCTGAACCAAATATTATCATATCAGAAAATAAATCGGATCCAAATAGGTTCATATCAGATCCAAAACTATGAAGTGGAATCACATACCCAACAACAATTTTGAAGGAGACTTGCGGTACTTGTTTTGTCACACCAAAATTGATGAAACTAGCTACAAGTAGTACTAAAAGCTCATGAAACTTAAATATTGAAGCAAGTAATATCAGATAATATCTAAATAATATCATATCAGATTCAAATAAGTCCATATCATATCCAAAAGTGTGGAATGAAATCAAATCCCGAATAGCAATTTTGAAGGAGACTCACGGTACTTGTTTCTTCACACAAAAATTGATGAGAACAGCTACAAGTAGTACTGAAAGATCATGAACCTGAAATATTGAACCAATTATTATCATATCAGATCCAAATAAGATCATATCATATCCAATAAATTTCATATAAGATCCAATATTTTGCTCCATTGAGATGGTAGATGCACAATTTTCTCCTTCTTCAAAATTCTCAATATTGGTGCATGCAATCATGTAGGAATTTGCTGGAATATCAATATCAATGAGAGTATTTGAATCACTCCTACAACCTTAAATTATTTAAAAAATATCCAAATATTTACAAAACATAATATCAACAAACTCATGAGAGAAAATTGACATCAAATCTCTAGCAAATATTTTGAAAGATAATTTTGGTACTTGTTTCTTCACACCAAATTTGATGGGAAAAACTACAAGGAGTACATAAAGATATTGAAACCTAGAAGAAATTAATATCATATCAGATCCAATAAATTCCATATCAGATCTAGGAGTGTGCTCCACCGTCCTGGTAGATGCACACTTTTCTCCTTCTTCAAAACCTTTGAAATTGATTTTTGGTACTTGTTTCTTCACACCAAAATTGTTGAGAACAACTACAAGAAGTAATAAAAGCTCTTGAACCCTATAACCGAGTAATATCATATCATATCCAAAAAATATCTTATCAGATCAAATAAAGTTCATATCAGATCCAAGAGTGTGATCCACAGAGATGGTAAATGCACAGTTTTCCCCTTCTTCAAAACCCTGAGTATCGGTGCATGCAATCATGTAGGAATTTGTTGGAAGATCTAGATCAATGAGAGTGAATGGATCACTCCTAAAATCTGATATTATTTCCAAAATATCCAAATCATTACTTATTTGCACACCAGCAACATAATTAGATATAGAGAAATCAAATTCCTCAGCCTTTCCTAGAAATCACTGGTAAACTATGCACATAATTTATAATAGAAGAATCACTGGATATTTTTTGCATAGAATGGAAGGAGATATTTTCTTCAACAACAGAGATTCGAATGTCTACTTCTAGATCATCCATGTGAGGAGATGATATATCAAATATCTCATACACTTCCGGAGCAGCAAGAGAAGGAGTCACTCTAAGGATACTTTCTTCAATTCGAATTGACTGTGACGAAGATTTTGTTTCTTCTTCATCTTGAGAAACTTCATTAGAGAGAGTAGAGGATGATAATTTTGAGTGAATAACTCTTATGGTTCTTGATGTGCTCCCCAAATTGCTATAAATATCCTCATTTTCCTTCCTAAAGGTTCTATCTAGTTTTGTCCAGATATCCTTTGGGTATTCTGCATACTCAATAAGGTACCACAAGCTTGGAGACTTCCAAAAAGCCATGCCTATTGTTCAAAAATATCTATCACCATCATTTAGCCATTCATTCTCATATTTATAAGACTCTTTACCAATTCCAATATATACCTCATAGAGACCTTGTCTCTTCATATATGCAATCATATTCAACTTCCATTCTGAATATATTGTGGATGGAGTAAAAAGAGGAACTCATAATATCAAATCCATATGAAGTTAAACATGTAAAAAATCACTACAAAATGCTAAAACATATGAAGTATGTTAGAATCATGCTTGTCCTCTCAACATGAACATATTTTCAGGGTCTGTCATGCCCTCTTTGTTGATCTGAATAAATCCAGAGCTACCAAATCATCATAGGGGACTTTTGTGGAAACCCAACAGCTTCTGATATTCCATGGGGAGAAACAAGCATGAAACCTGCCTGAGAAGGCTCTGATACCATATTAGAATTTGAATTCCATTTATATCTTCAATCATATAGCTCTAATAATGTTTGAATTAAATGGTGAATGAAGAAACAGACTAAACAAAACAAACCACATAGGAAATAGACAAGTATTGCTCAAGAATTTATAGTATCATTCACAATAATCAAAGAAGGTGTTATAATAGTTTACAGAGGAAAAGAGTTCGAATACATTAGGTATCAATTCAAATATATCCACTAGATATGACTGTATCTAACTAACCATGTAACTCATGGTGTCTCAATAAATATTGGATTCCAATAGATCAACTCCCAGATGTACAACAACTCAATCAATTAGTGATAGCTAGTTAACTCAGTGCAACTGAGTGTGGTAGGTGGGAAAAGGAACCTACTCCACATGCAGCCATGCATTCGCCATGCATAACTAGTGCTAGATATCTGATTGTGAACTAATAGAAAGTAATTGGGGGCTAACTAAGACTAACTAGTTCCAAATCCAACTATCTAAAGGACGTTGGTGTCGGGACTCCCAGTGGCTCCTAAAATGTAGGGATTTGTCTAGGAGGCACCCAAACTGATGCATGCACATGCAGTAAGAGGAAATTAACTTCCAGTAGTGTTCCCAACACTCTAGTGACTGGTACATATGGACGCATTAGTCCAAGTTGACCCAATGGTACTACTGGAACCAATTAATTAATTAAGGTTCCTAAGTTAGGCTAAATAATATAATAGATAGTATGGTCAAGGGAGTATTAATAATCCTAACAGCAGTTTTACTGAGATATTGATGAGCACAAAAGGCCTATGGTTTGGTATAACGTTGCAGCGACATAGCTAGTTGCTTGGGGAAGCTCATTTTCAAGATAAGTGCTCTCTTGCATTAACTCCGCAATGTAATTGTTTTATGAATTATTATGAATGTATTGAATGTATTTCCTTCCGCTCTGTTTTCAATTATTGTACATATGCATTTTTTATTATGTTCATGGGTCTAGATCCCCGATTGGATAAGTAACAGTCGAGTTGTGTCCTCTCCTCTATGAGAGGGGAGGAGACGTGACAATTTTCAAAACCACATTATTTCCTTTGTCATCCCATCTAACCATGTCAAATGCAAGTAGTGGGTTCCATTACCATACCAAGAGCATCCAAGTATTCATCAAAGGTTCCCAATCATTTATGACCTCGTCATCACATTTAAGAGTGAAAGTACCATCAAACCACTAAGTGTTGGTTGAAGTACTTCTTCAAGGATTCTTCATTAAGAAGGAGTATTAATGGCTTTTTCAACCAGCTCAACCACACCAAGAGACCTCCAGGGGTCAAGATATCACCTGTGGGGTTGGTAGGTCTTCTCATAGGGTACAATGACACCATCAGAGCATGAATGACAACATAATGGGTCATTAATGCTTCTCCAACCCATATAGGGGTTTTCAATCATCCACTAGGGCTCCAGGACCATCTATACGGTCTCCAACACCATCAGTAGGGTCTTCAACATCTTCAACAAGGTGGTCACTTCAAGATCCATCCTTGTGGGTATACGGACATTGTCAATTGGGTACAAGGTTCTTCAAGTCACAAACCATCTCTATAAGGGATCCAAAGAACTACAAGTGGGACTTGGAGGCATAAATGACAACCTGTGAGGCCACTCTAATTCCATGTTGGCATCAATGGCAATTTCATCAACAAATACAACACTCTTTGTATTCTATGAGTTTTGATTTCTTTCACCATATTCAAATACTAAAATTTAGAAACAAGAACTAACAAATCAAAAACAATATTCAACAAATTGATAACAAAGTTCACTTATTTGGTCCATATCTATGAGTCCTCTTTAATTGAGGAACCGATCCATTAGTATATATGAAAATACATTATTTCACAAGACTCATGGTCTTCAATATGTGAAATCAATGATGATGGTATTCAATATATGTAAAATCAATCTCTAATGTTCTTTAGGAAGATTTAAAATGTTAGCCTCTTCCTGGAACAATGAAGACATGCTTATTCTTGTCTCTTTAGTTGAAGGTTGGTATTGCTCATGTTAGTTGTAAAATCAATGTTCTATTTTATAATATTCTGAGTTTCCCTTCCAAAAATTCTTTGTGTATCATACTAGAACTCTAAGATAGATAAGGCTCCAACAATTCAGTGGCATAAGACACTTGAACAAGGACACTACTTGGTACTACTTCCCACTACAACTCCTTGTCATGACTCTATCATATAGGGAGATCTCAATAATTTTCTCAATCATGACTAGAGTGATATAAAACTCTCTCATGTACATGCTGTGTGTGTGTGCATGCGCTTTCAATGAAATATAACACTAGAGATATTTCATGAGAGGAAGCTTCTATATTTTTTTCCACGACATGACCAAAGGGGATTTCTTCTTATCTATGAGTTTTCCCACTAAGATACACTATGCATATCGACCCTAAAATAAGTGCATTCAATGCATTTGAACCAAGTATACACATAGATTGATGGATCGTTGGGTTTGTAGGGACATGGGAGAAGCCATGTCCAAGGATGATTTTAAGGAAACATACTGATTTAAAAGTGTATAAATGTTGGAGAATATTACCAATTCTTAAAACTCCAACTATAAAATGTTTGGCAATATTTTTCAAAAAATATTTTAATTTCCAAGGATTTGATATCATTTATATAATAATTTGGTGATTTTTAGGGTGAAAAAAGTTTACCTCATCAAAATTAGGTGAAATAGGGCTTCAAAAAATGCAAAATGGCGAATTTTTTTTGGAGAAAAACCCCTAAAAGTAGCCCATGGGCTAAATTTCACCCCTAAAATTATCCCTAGCCATGTCTTGTCTTGGATGGAGGGTTTGAAATAATTCTTCAAAACCTCTTTTCAAATGGTCCTTTATGAAATTATCTCATTTTACTTGGGATTTGGGTATTAATCAACAACCTCCATTCCATTTGAATCATATTTAGTATCTTTCTAGGTGGATCTATTTGGTATCCTCTTAGACCACTCCTACCCACTAAAAAAATTTGGACCACCAAAAATCTAGTTTTATATATCCCTCACTTTTCTAGTTTCTATCCATCATTCTTTACTTGGATCCATTCCTTTTATACCCCAAAAATATATTCCACCTCACCTCCTCATGCAATCCTCATCATTTTGTCATGATTAACATCTTCCTACAACTCATCAAGTTATTTAAGAAAAAAAATATCAACATAAGGAAATTCAACATTCTCACCTTGATACATGATCATAGGATGCACATATAGTTTCAATTTTTCAACATTAACCATGGAAACATCTACATATATGGGGGTAACTCTAACTAGAAAGCATTGTTACCAATCTTTTCCAAAATTTTAAATGGAACATACTAATTGGATTGATCATTTTACCTTCACCTTTATGGTGTTCTTTGCTAATGTATAGCCAAACTTGATAAAAAAAAATGGAAATGATGATCAAAACGATGCTTTTCATGCCTAAAATTATACTTGGATTGACTCTTTTACAATTGTTCCTACACAACTTGATGAACCATTAGTGTATCATTATGCCCATTTTCCACTGAATCTTATCCAAAACTAAATTCTAGAGGAGACTTAGGAAAATATCCAAAACATGTCTTAAAATGAGACCTCTATGTAGAAGAATGTATGGCACAATTATAGGAGCATGTACATAATACAACTATTCATCCCAAAGTTTAGGATTAATATTACTAAGTGTATCACTATCATGTTAACCATTTCCATTTGTCCCTTGGTCTATTGATGAAAATTAGTCCTCTTTTGAATCTTAGTGTCCATTAACTCTCACAAAATTGACCAAAATGTTCCAGGAAAGTGGGATTTTCAATCAGCTACAATGGATGTGAGAAAACCAAAATGAAACCATACATAATTGAAGAACAATGTTTAGTCACTTCTCCCATCATTTATTTATTTCATGGTACTGTTGATGTATTTGTAACTTCAGAATGTATTCACTTATATTCTACCCTGATGTTCATATCCGGAGAGTCATTAATATAATAAATTCATGCAAAGTCAATGAGGTTAACCCTTTGTTGTAAGTCAGGGAAATAGTCCCCACAATTGAGTTGAGGTTAACCCTTCTTGTTGATCACAGTTGAGGGGCACTAGGGTTATTACACTCTCCTAAAGATGTCGGCCCTATTAAGTAATTGTCAATTTAGAAACTAGTATAAATAGAGAGTGAGAATCTCTATTTGTAACACACTCACTCAACTAGGGCGCATGAGTGAGAGAGGAAGTGCTCACATGAGTGAGAGACAGAACAACTGTTGGAGATCATATTTTATGTCTTTGGGTTTTACTACTGCCATGGGTGCTCATTCTATCTTTGATAAAGTTGTGGGGTTTTCTCCTTTATGGTTTCCTGGAGGAAAATATTTGTGTCGCTTATCTCTTGTGATTATTGTTGTGCATGTTACTCTCTCAGACAAGATCCTAGATCATATTGCTTAAATGATAAAATCTAACATGGTATCAGAGCTAGCCCAAGAAGAAGACACTGTGCAGCTGAAGAAGATAGGGACTCTTACTTTTTGGGTCTCTCTCCACAATCCATCAACAAAAGGAGGCTAGGATAACTATCCATTTAAGGGTGCATCTTTCTGTTGAAGCAGAATTTGATTTCGGGCATCTTCAATTTTTGCTGCAGAAAATTAGGGATTTTTACATAAGACGAATTTTTGAGTGAGCCCAGCATAGGATTTCTCTCCTCATGAAAAAACAAGTTTAGATATCAAGGCAAAATTTTTTGGTTCAGTATAACTTTGGGAAAGTCAAACCCTAGTTTGACCCCGGGCCCAAAAAACTCTAAAATACTAAAATTGGTAGTTTGGTTACATTCGATATATCTCAGGATTGAAGAAGTCTCAGGGGCCAAAATTTTCACAGGCCAAATATAACATCCTAATGGACCCCATGTAAAGTTTTCAGCCTCATGTTCACTATATTCTGGGAGATATGATTCCTCCAAATCAGGGATTCCAACCTCTTCTAGGATTTATCCCTAAATAGGACACCTAGGGATAATTGCTATATCTCAGGATACAAAAGCCCAAATGAAAATTTTCAAGATGTTATAGGTAGGTAACAGTTTAATTTCTGTGGTAAAAGGTTCAGACCCCGAAGGTGAAATAGTGACACATGGCAGTCCGTACAGGTTTACTATGCTAAACAATTCTGAAAGACATCACCTTGGGATAACTATCATAAGTCCCAATTGGAGAAACCATATTTGGTAAAACCTGTGGAGTTGGAAAGAGGATAGCTGAGGCTATTGTAGTGAAAATTTTTAAACACAGAGGAGCAAGAATTTCAGAGAAACTATAAAAATAATATCAGGCATTTCTGCAAAAGAATTCTGAAAACTAGGGCTTCCTGCTTCGGGAGCTTCCCTCCACTATTTTTAGAAAATGAGTACATTGGACAGCTCACCTTAAAGAGGCCAATTTTTCTATCCAATTAGATCTAAAATATTCCAAGTTTTGAAAATTAGGGTTTCTATGACAAACCCTAGATTAGCCAGATTCAGAACCAGGATGGACACCTCAAATCAATAAGATCTAATATTTTTCTATTTACATTTTAGGTTCTCATTTCAAAGTGACCTATCACACCAGATTGATGACAAGCTTGGTGAAGCTAAAAGCTTTCGAGCATGGAAGTATAATTTTTCACTGGTTCTTGAAGAAAATGAATTGGACACCTACATAAGTGGAGAGGTTCCAGTTCCAGAGGGAGATGAGGCTAAATCCTTACACAAGAAGAACTTGTTCAAGACCAAGAAGATAATTGCTGACTCAATAAAGGATAACCTTATAGCACAAGTGTCTTCTCTGAAGACACTAAAAGGAAGTGTTCGATGCTATGATGAAGCAGTCGAAGAAGAATAAGATACTATTATAACCACCTTGAATGGCCTCCCAGGATCATGGGATTCATTCATTCGAGGAATGTGTGCTAGAAGGAAGTGATTACTTTCAGCAAACTCTGGGAAGAGCACACACAAGATGAAGCTCAACGCATAATAAGAGAGGAGAGAATGGGAGCAACTGAAGATCAAGCACTCACGATTCAAAGAAGATCCCTCAAGTGATGAGGAATATGAATAACTCAATTGTTGAAGAGCCTTTGATCCATCTAGATCATTTGGATAATAAATGATGATGTTATGAATGAAGAAGATGATGAAGCTGAAAGAAGGATTCTAGCCAAGAAACAAATAAATATAAGTATTCAATTGTCATTTCATGATATTGTTTTGTTATGCATTTGTTTATGTTCAGTTGATGTGTTAAGCATGATATAATGTTTACATTAATGATAGTATACTACTAATATTCATGTGATGGGTAAGTATCTCATGGTGCCATACAACTCTCCATTGCAACTTATCTAGAATGAAACCTCTTTGCTGACATATTGGATTAGTGCACAATATCAATGATGTCTTGGTAGAGATGGAAGGAATCTAGAAAGTTTTCATGAGATATGGATGAATGTTGTATTGGCTAAAATAGTTGCATGATTATATCTTTATGCATAAGAATTTACCATTATGAATATGCATTATGAAATGTTTCTAATCATACAACTGGTGAATTTGACTTGTAGGAAAGATCACGTACAATCGCCTACAAGAAAAGAAAGATGAGACTTGTTTCGAAGAACAAGTGACAACAGTTCAAGAAATAATCCAAGATGAAGAATAATATGATGATACTTTCAAAGAAAGAAAGAGGCCTCAGAGACACTCTAGTTATGTGACATTGTTGAGTGACATCATTGATGTAGGGCCTTCCAGCTATGAAGAAGTAACCAAGAAGAAAGGGGAGGAGAATACCAGTTCAAGAAGAATGATGTCTAGGATGCAAGATAGAGACCTGAAGGGAAGTCCATAATGTCTTTCATATGGATGTAAAATATCCAACATGCAGTAGATGGAAACAATGTGGGATCAAAGGAAATATTCGTAGCACGAGGCTTCTCATGGAAAGAAGGAATAAACTATGAAGAGACATTTGCAGCCACTGGAAGTGAAGACACATGATAGGAAGACTCATGTGTCCAATTTAAAGAAGGCCTTATACGAGCTCAGAAGACACCCATGGGATAACACATACATGAGGAGCTTGAAGATCACCTCGAGTGATGAAGATCTTAACCTTTCCTACAAGGTTGAATATGAAACCCTGTAGAGGATGACAAGCTCAGAGATGGGTGCAAGAAGAACTTTTGAAAAGGTTCAAGATAGAGGATCTTGGTATCCAATGTCACTAGATGGATACATAGAATATTAGTAGCAAAGGAAGCTACTTTTCACTCCAGTACAGAATGTTTCAATACATAGAGTAGGAAAGATAGAGGGAGTGAGTGCAGAAGATCCTGAGGTTCAACATGGTATGGCAAGATGGAAAACTTACTGATGAGGATTTATTGAGAGTAAAGGATATTCCAACCTTTGCTTCAAGTTTGAAGGTGGAAGACCAGTGATTCTCCTGTTATATGTCAATGACTTGTTCATAACAGAAAAGATGAACTCATTAAATTTTAAAGAAGGAGACTTGCTGTCGAGTTTGAGATGAAGGACTTGGGGATGATCCACTACTTTCTAGTCATGGAGGTGTGGAAGAATGTGGATGGAATCTCTCTGGGACAAGGGAAGTATGCAGTAGATATCTTGAAGAGGTTTGGGATGATGGACTGCAAGGCCATGACCAAACTTATGGCATTGAACTTGAAGCTATTGAGTGATGCTTCGTCAGAGATGGTTGATGCCACAATGTATCATAAGATGATTGTTCCTTGATGTAACTGATGAATATGAGGCTAGATATTTGCTTTGTTGTGAACACATTGAGACATGTTCACCTGATGGTTGCAAAGAATGCAGTGAGTTATGTGAAGGGTACATTTGAGTATGGGCTCAAGTATGATATGAATCAGAAGATTAACCAGGAGGGTTATGTGGATTCGCATTGGGAAGAGAGTTCCATTAATAGGAAGATAACTTCAAGGTGTTGCTTCAGTATGAGATCAAGTGTGATATCCTATTTTAGCAGGAAGGATTCATGCATGGCACTGAGAACAGTCAAGCGAGGAGCATTGAAGCTCCAGTATGTGATCCATATTGATATCTCTCGAAAGAGGGATTTCTAGCATAGCTCATGAGACAAGTTGTCTGAGCATAAAATCATGGTGAAGCTTATAGGTGGCTCAGATGTAAATGGTCATGTAGGTTTTCCTTAGATGTAATCCGTCCTAGAGAAGCTCATAGGTTATCCTTGGATGTAATCAGCCCCAATGTAATTCTATGCTAGAAATGACCAGAGTGAAGTTTGAGTACTTCAGGGAGAGTCTTGGTGTTCTCCAGATAGAGGTTCCTTCCAAAGGAAAATGATGAGTTTATGTGCCCTTCTAACATGGTGGTAGATGGGTCCTCCCATGGTCAAATGTAAGGGTAGAGACATTCTGACATGGGGGAAGGTTGGGACCTCCCATGGTCATATGTAAGGGTAGATCCATTCTAACATGGGGGTAGACTGGGCCCTCCCATGGTAAGATCTAAGGGAAAATACATTCTGACATGGCGGCAGGATGGGCCCTCCCATGGTCAGATGTAAGGGAAGAGCCATTCTGACATGGGGGTAGGCTGGGCCCTCCCATGGTTAGATTTAAGGGCTGGGCCATTCTGACATGGGGAAAGGCTGGGCCCTCTCATGGTCATATGTAAGGGCTAGGCCATTCTGACATTGGGGTAGGCTTGGCCCTCCCATGGTTAGATATAAGTACTGCAAGGGCCTTTTCAATGTAGGAGGGAGGCTAGGTCTCCCATGATTGAATATAAGCACTGAAGAAGATGAAGACCTACATGGAGGATAGGCCTACAACCATCATGAAAAAGGGGTTGGCTCTGTTGAAATTCCTGTTATTAGTAGAATTGATATATAACACCATTTGATCGAGATAACTAAGCAGTGATGATGATCCATTAATGATACAGTGTTGATGATGATCTAGTGATGATCTAGCTTTGATGATGACCCATTGATGATCCAGTGATGATCCAGCTTTGATGATGATCCATTGATGATATAGCTTTGATGATGATCCAATGATGATCCAGTGATGAGCCATATTTGATGATGATCCATAGAAGAAGACTTGTGCTGATGAATTGTGTCAAGAGAATACCTTCCTAGTTAAGAGGGAGTGTTGATGTAGTTGTAACTTTGGAATGTATTAACTTATATTGTACCCCAATGTTCCTATCAAGAGATTCATTAATATAATAAAGTCATATAAATTCAATGAGGTTAACCCTCTGTTGTAAGTCAAGGAAATAGTCCCCATAAATGAGTTGAGGTTAACCCTCCTTGTTGATTATGGGGGAAAAGTGCCCAATTTAGGGGCACTAGGGGCATTAAACTCTCCTAGAGATGTTGGCCATGGTAAGTAATTGTCAAGTCAGAAACTAGTATAAATAGAGAGTGAAACTCTATATTTGTAACACACTCACTCAACTGGGGTGCATGAGTTAGAGAGGAAGTGCTCACACAATTGAGAGAGAGAACAGTTGTTGTAGATCATCTTTTTCATCTCTGGGTTTTACTGCTACCATTGGTGCTCATTATATCTCTGAGGAAGTTGTGGGGTTTTCTCCTTTATGGTTTCCCTGGGGAAAATCTTTGTGTCTCTTGTCTCTTGTGATTATTTTTGTGCATGTTATTCTCTCAGATAAGATCCTAGATCATATTTCTTAAATGATAAAAATCTAATAGGTACTAGATCACATAATTTGTTAAATCTATCCATAACCATGTGTGTGTGTGTGTGTGACCTTCCTAGACATAGAAACACCCCCTTCAAAACAATCCATAGAAAAAATTTCCTATGGAGGAGAAGGTAGAGGAAGTGGCTTATACAAAGCCAATTTTATGCTACTTAGTTAGATAGTTGCACATATCACACATCCTTTTACATATATGGACATGGTGTTATATATATGAGGCCATTAACAATAGAATCATAACTAAGATATTTTTTTTTCATATACCAAAAAGAGCAATAACAAAATAATAATGTTCTTTTCTAATTACATGCACTATTTCATCTCAAGGAATACACAATTTTACCAATATGATATAACAATTTCTCATGTAAATGATCATCTAATTGTTCCACTTAAGCATCGATTAGTGTTTCATAAACAACCTTAAAATATTTATCTCTAGTGGATTATTGAACCCAACATTCACAATATAATGAACTATTATGGAAAACAATGGATGCATTAACAAAAGGTCCAAACAACATATCAAAAACTTTGTCTTGTATACCTTTCTTGTAGTTGATGAACAAACAGATTTTTTGTAAGAATCCCATCTACTAGACATTATGTTACTATTGTAGCTTGGTTTGTGATTGGAGATATTGAAAAGGATAATGATCTATATGGATGAATATCCATTTTCACATCAAATAGTTTTTCCCCTTCTTCACACTATAAACCAAATCACAAAAGCATACAATTCTTTGACATAAGTAACACAACAGAATTTCAACCCAAAATTCGACACCTTGCATGTTTGAAATTCGGCACTTATCTATCGCCTTTTCAACACATACACTTTTTTTTGTCGTTGGTGGCATAACGTCGGATCTTTGACATGTGACTAATGTGGGTCAAAGATCCAACAAACCATTGTGTCACATATTCAACCGTATTTCCTTCCAAAGTGTCAATCAAAATTGCGTAAACCATCAGAAATCTAATGTTTGTCGACCCTTCAAGCGTTGGTCGTCCGATGGATAGAAGTGTCGAAGGAATGGCACTATCATCAGTATTTTTATCCAGCAAGTGTCGGCTAACCAACGCCATCTAACACTGGAAGAGTTGAACTTCCGATGCAGTCCGACAATTTAACCATCAATCGTTCGATGGGTGGAAGCATCAGAGTCATGCCACGACTATCGGATGTGTTTACTAGAGTGTCAGAAGCACATCGAAAAAGCGATGCCGGTTGATGGATTTAAAAAAAAAATCCAAAGATTAAATCTAATTTCATGCTCATATATTTTGTCTCTTGTAGGAATCAACACATAATATTCCTACAGTGTATCCTCTTGACAAAAATCTAAATCAACCAAGGAAGCCATCAAAATTCATTAGCAAAACCTAAATCTAAAATTGCAATTCTAAAATTTCAACTGTCTTCCACAAAGAATCAGAATTTTAGTTAACTGTAAGCTTGTTTATTGCATATCTAGGATCTCTCTATTATCAGTTTCCTAAATAGATAATTCTTTTTGTATGAGTCACAATAAAGTTGAAAAAAGAGTATAAAGGGTGTTTTACATCATGGGTGGCCAAAAAGGCCTGGTACAATATATCTATATTTCCAATGCATTCAAAGCTGTAATCCACACCGCCATCAACCATGTCTCTTATCACCTGCCAAAGTGTTTATCTTCCCATGAGCTTTGTAGCTAATAGGTGTTATAGATATGACTATTATATACAACCATAATCTAAGCTTTGAGCTAATTGTGTTAGAGAGATAGCTATTATATACAACCATAATCTGAAGTAGTAGTACCTCTTGAATGGGCTTCTCGTTCTCTTTTGGGTTGATGCAGTCTGTCACTCCCAGGGTTTTGGATGCAGTCTATGTAATGCAAATAGTGAAACCCTTTATCTAAGGGATGCGAACATTATATATTTTGGTATATCTAACTGATAGTGCATTCTGTTCCTGAATAATTACTTCCATAGAAATTTCATGCTACTATCCTAGTGATTTAGGCTCATAAATTCTGGTCCGTGATTACATTTCCATTAACAAATAAAATGTTAAGGGTAACTTGCCTCAAACATTTACTTGACTGAGCAGGGTTGAACTTTCAGTCAGGAGCAACATTTCTAACAAGCATACTACCTCTTGTGCTTATGTAAGACAATTCAAGATGACAAATTGAGTATCCTAAAGAATACGTAAGGAAGACTTTTAATAGTTTTCTTAAATTTCTTTGTTTTTTATTGATGGACAACAAAACAATATCCAACACACTTGAGTCCTCATAGGACTAGTCAAATGTATATTTTTATTTATTCCTTGGGAATATCAAATATAGTGATTTTAAAACACATCTCAGAGAACAAAGAAATCATGGATCTGATATAAATCTAAGTTAATAAACAAATCCTTTTACCTTTCAGTATAAATATGATTCATGAGTCCTATCTAAAGAATTAAAAGACACTTATGGGAAATTGACCTCAACTTGACAGCTGTTAGAATTGACCCTGACTTAACTATCCTAAATGTTGTTTCATATAAAGCCCCCCAAAAAGTAAAAACAATACTAGGTTTAAACTTGCAATACCTTACTCTCATGCAGAAGGTGTTCATGATGTCCTTGTCCAAGGTTTCATGATTCAAGTCTTCATATGATGAAAAATAAAAGACATACATGATGAGCTTCCAATGCTTGCAATTCAACAAGGAAAGACATTATATTTGTGTGTACAAATAACGATCAAAATAGCCATCGCAGGGAAAATTATTATAGTATGGGGAAGTTTTATTGATTTTAAAAGAAAGGTTATTATATATTTCTAAAAAGTATTAGATTGTGTTAATCCATGCTCAACATAAATATAGTCAATTGGAAGGAAAGTTAACTTTAGAATTTTATAACTTGTCTTTTAATCCATTATTGCAACAAGTTATAAAACTTAGCGAATAAAGTTTCATGTTTATCAGAACAGATATACCTTTCCTTCCACCACTCAAGGTTCACTTGTAGGTTCTATGTTTATTTCGGGGAAAACTTGATTTCCGTCTCAGTTAGCCAATATTGAATATCCTACCTTGAAGGTTTCCATGATATATCCATATTTTCTTATATAAAAATTTCATTATGCCATGGCAATAGAACCTGTTGTTGGCAACAAAGTGATACCCTAGGTTTATCAAGCATGCCCATGTATTTTCAATATCCCAGACATGGTAAATCTCACCCTAAACACTAATGAACATTAGAAAGACATATTTAACTAATTAAGACAATTGTTGAAATTCAGGGTTAGGTTACGATTTGATATAAGAAAATTAAAATTTTATACTTGAATGCATAACACAAAACTAAAAAAGAGCTAGATACAGAACAATACTGTTGTAATAAATTCAAAACATAATTTTTGTCTCCTTCAACTTTGACACTCCAATGGTCATTATGTTAAAGTTGGTCCTTGAGATACAAATTTTCAATTGCAATGTACATAAACTAAAAAATAAGAATAGAAATAGTATCATGTAAAACAAACTAACAACTAAAGAACAACAATAATGAACTGTAACAATGTTGGTTTAGATCTAGTTTTGATCTTCCTTATACTCATATACTTTTAGGGTAACATATTGTCATTGAAAGGACAAGTCACCAAAGGATCAGATGGCATACCTTATGAGAGAGATAAAATATATATTGCAGTAGTTTAAAGGTTAGGCTGCAATAAATGGCAGGCCTTTAGGATAGTCCTAAATCAAGCAAGATAGAATCTCCTTCAAATGAACAAAGGCATCCTTAATCCATACATGTAGAGACACTCTTTAATGGACTCAACTTGTTGCAATAGGAAAGACAAAGGTAAGGTAGACTTAGTAGTTTAAATAAGGTTCCAATCCCCTTCCATACAGTCCACAGAAGGTCATGAAAAATAGTCCAACAAGATCACAATTTATTTTAGTGGTCCATAAGGAGATCAGACCCATCCTTAGAAACCCAAAAATAAGTCACTCCCATCCTTTATAATGACATTAGGTTCATGAATAAATTCAGTGAACAACAACAAGGTGATAGCCTACTCCAATGAGCATCAACAGAGTCACGGACTGCTCTAATGAGTAGCGGCAAGGTCAAGGGTCAAAATTGGGAAGCCAACAAGGTCATGACTAGCAGTAAGAAGGTACTGTTCAACCCTCAGTTTCCACAAGGAGGTTATGATCTGCTCAAAAGCAGCAATAGGAAGGTTGACCCAAATCAAGAGGTCATGGGACAATGACAACCCAACTAAGTGTCACCAATATGGTCACGGACCAACCCTAATGGAATCAAAGAGTTAAAAACCTAGCAAGATAAGAGATGCACACTCACAACTTAGAAGGAGAAGGGTTACAAATTCGGGGCCCAACCCTAAGGGCATCAAACAACTCATGGCCCAGTAAGAGAAGAGTTACACAGTCACATCCCAACAAGATAAGAGTTACATAGTCACATACCAGCAGAAGAAGGGTTACATAGTCACAACCCAACAAAATATATTCAAGATAGTAACGACCTAGTCAAGGTGAAACAACAAACCCTTAAAGCAGTCCCTTAATCATATCTCCAATCTTCTTGTCAAGACACATACCAAATGAAATTCAATACTTGAATTTATAATCTTAGCAAGCCTTCTAGAAGGGTTAATCCATTAACCCCTATCTTTTAGGTTTTTTACCAAACATAACATAAAATAATGTTAGGTTGAGTTAGGATAGGGTACTAATGGTCAAGTGGTCATACAAAATAAAACAAAAAATTTAAGTTGATTTGAGATACTGTACCAATGGTCAAATGGTATTACAAAATAAAAACAATAAATTTAAGTCATCATACCAAAGGTGTTCATGGTACCACATATAACAAGGGCGCTAGAACCAAAAAGACCAAAAGCCAACTAAGGGTCACAACAAGGTGGTCAGGATAACACCATATCCATAATACCAAAATGTACCATAAAGGAGGGGAAACAATACCTTTTACCCATAGGACCAACAAGACCAAGGACTTTAATCTTTTCTCTCTCAAGGTATATTTTCATGTGTTCCATATATATTTTTATCATCACAGTATAAGGAAGAAGATAGAAACTGGATGACCTAGTTTTGTGGTCATTTGTTAGAGATTAATAAACAATTCTTATATATTTATTATAGTGCATTCCCATATTCAAATGATTAACAACCTAGTTTTATCCTCTACAACTATGACTCCCTCTGGAATATTCATCATTTATTGGAGGTCCATCATGTTTGTGATAAATCACAACATGTACTTTTTAAAATTTCCACCTTTTTTCTCTTTTTATTCTTTATATGATTCACATTTAACCCTATTTCAGATTCTACATTTCCCCATTTCTCCCAAACATTACTACCATGATATCTCACTCTAAGACATTTTTTAGGACAATAGTGTTGGAGATAGCGATCCACATCTTTATATGCAACCAGCATGGATTCCCATCACAAAAAGAGAAATAACC
This sequence comes from Pseudotsuga menziesii, assembly GCA_001517045.1. Lineage (NCBI taxonomy): Eukaryota > Viridiplantae > Streptophyta > Pinopsida > Pinales > Pinaceae > Pseudotsuga > Pseudotsuga menziesii. The sequence continues at coordinate 53,972 of LPNX011190914.1, read as the reverse complement.
TCAGTGGTAAAGCAATTTATCAACCGAGGGTGGATCATAGCTTTGATTCCTAGCATGTCCAATTTTCAACAAGGTAACAAATGCAAGTGGTTGGTGATGGAAAGGAGACTTGAACCAGGGTGTTATTTGAAGGTGAATTGTTAATATAGAAATCCACACCTTGTAAACAAACCATTATGGATTCCTAGCATTTAAAGGGGTGAAGCTTAATAGTACAAAAACCCATTGGCCAAAGGTAGCTTTTGTGTCCAATTCCTATTCTATCTTGTTTTCAACAAGTGATATTTGTTGTAGTCAAAGCATGGGGAATTTAGTTAGTGAACCTCTCACATAGCACGTGCAATCCTGGGATATTAAAGAATAACCTTATTTTCGAGAGATATTGACCCAAACTCTTTTTGTTGAAACCCCCTCCCAATACTTAAAACCTCCTCCCAACCCCTTTTTATACCTCAATCCTTATAAACCACCCTACTGACCCCCACCTTAAACCCCTCATCCCCCCAATACCTGCAATATATTGGTTTCAATTTTTGATAATTTTAAAACCCACAATATGAACTAACGTGATAGGATATTGGCCAACAAGTGAATCCCCCGTGAGTCAAAGACACATCCAATTAGGATATGTTGAATTTGAGAGCTAAAATGACACTATCGAGGGACACACTTAATGTATTTAGTTCAATTATTTTAGATGCATTTAATATCTCTCAGTCACCAAGTGTGAAGACCCTTTTGATTTAGGGCTTAACACAACCACAACTTAGCTTAAGATGGGATGCAAACAAGTCACTTCCAGAGACGTAAGGTCAAATCATCCCTGTCCTACTTATAAGAGGTTACCATAATTCATATTAAGGTTGAGGGAGAACATCATAGTCCATATGCCAGCTAGGAGAGATCAAGACAATCACAACCCACTAGGATATCATAGCCCACTAGGATACATAGTTACAAGCCACTAGGATAGTTCTTACATTGCAACATATCACTAGGATAGGCCTTACACAATCACATACCACTAGGATACACATTCACATCCCACTAGGATAGTTCTTACATAGTCAAAAGCCATTAGGATAGGTCTTACATAGTCACAACCCACAAGGATACACAATCACAACCCACTAGGATATTTCTTACACAGTCACAACTAAGGTTTAGAAGCCTCAAAGGGATGAAGTCCAAGCTAATAGTCCAAGAGCATTCCATGACTAAATTGCATACATTTCATATAAAGTGTTTGTATCAAAATATTTAAGGCTCAATTTTCTCAATTTTTTGAAAAAAAAAGACTTAAATAAACTAGTGAGGTATATACCAAACAAATCTTATATAATGGTTTCTTTTTATGCTAATGAAAAATCATCATTTATATTAAAAAAAAAACATCTATGTGGTAAATAAACCTTCAATTACAAGGCAGTCTTTGAGTTGCACAAGTCCCATAGTTGTACTGTTTGGTCATATGAACATGTATGCCTATCCATTTGAAAAATTGTAAAGAAAGTAAACTAAATCAAATAATGACTCCAGCTAGATGCATATGACCATAAATTCCAATCACACCATAAATCAACACTCTATAGACTTGCTGCACCACAATGAACATAGTCTTTATTCCCTTCTATATTTAGTAACTCTTCATGTATAAACACAAAAAAGGAATCAATTGACCTGTGAATACTAGTGGGCAATATGCTCTATAGTGTTGAAAATTTAGAAATTATTTCAAAAGAAAATCAACAAAACATAATTACTCCGATACCTGGATTATGACATCCCACCACTTGACCATGCTATCATCACCTGCTAAAATTAATGAAGTTTTTCCTATGAAGAATACCTCACCAATCCAATAAATGGAGACATCCATTACAAAACTAGTGGTTAAAGGAAATGTTGATCCTTTGAATAGTTCCTTCCATCTTAGCTACAATATGCTATTTAATCATATGCATTACAAGGAAGGTGGCATAGATACTGTTGAAATAATATTTCTACAAGTTCCAGTTTGATCGTGAGCTTCCCATTCTTCATAAATGTGTGAAGGATCTAGGGGAACAATAGATGATGGGTATGGTCTTGTTGGAAAAGATTGATTTAAAAGTTAATGAGTGGATCTCACCTATACATGAAGTGACTCATTGAAAAATTGTTAGGACTTTGCTTATCAAAATGGATCAAACATGAAAAAATTCAACATAGGAAAATAAGGAAATGTAGGACTCTGTGGATTAGATTAGAGTCCATAATCCAACAAACCATGGCAATTTAACAACGTAAAATGAATAAGCATTTGATGAATGCATGGTTAGGTTCCTAAAGAGGAATCTAATCCTCAGGATTTATGAAAATATTTTAGATCGGTGACTATCATGGAGAAGATTATGGATACTAAATATAAGGTTTCTCTCATATACCTAAAGTTCTTTTGTGCAGAATCCAAAAACGCCTAAATCTAGCAACATACTTAGTATTGAGCTGACAAAAAGAGATTCCTTTGACATTTTTTACTCATGCCAATATTTTTAATTTTTGATCTCATATTTAAATAAATGGATGCAGATGCAACTAAATTCTTGTGACAAGAATTGTTTACTGTTTTGATTTTCAGAGTCTTAATCCTAGAGTTCAAGTTTTCCATCCCAAGGCCAGTATTTAGTCCATCACTTCTGTAAGTCATGTCTAGTTCTCAATGTCAATTTGTAATGACAAGAAAATAGTATGAATGAATTTAGGTTCCCATGTTCAAATTTTAGGGGTCAACTCACTTGAGATCCATCGGTCTGTATCATATCAAAATATAGAAAAATGAAGACAAGTCACTTGGTAGAAAAGATATTGAGGAAGAAAAATGTTACACTTTTCAGTTGCACGGATTTGTTGGAGGATTTTTAGGTTCTCATGCATCCCACAAGAGGTGTTATTCCAATGTGATACCACTGTTATCCCATAACCTAAAATTTAATGGATTTTGTTTTAAGGTTCTTCAAAGTAAATTTTTGGGGAATCCAACATTCCACCTCAAAACATAGGAGCAAAGAAATCATGGAGTGTAGTTTCTAAGTTAAGTTGGTTCAAGAAGTAGAGTTTAAATGAAATTTTTTGTTAGTTTGTGAGAGTGGGTATTATTGGGATTGAACCTAACAACCAAGAATGTACACAGGTCTACAATGAAAAATATTTCACGTCGATGCATCAGATCAATATCTAGAACAATCTTGCAAATATCTCCAATTTCTCCCAATATTTCCAAAACTTTATTGAGCTTTAAAGATTTCTATTGTTCCTGATGTTTTTGGTATTTTCTGTGTTTTTCAGTTCCAAAATTATGCTTGCTGATATTTTCTGAGTTTTTCAGGTCCAATTTTATGACTACTAATATTTTCCCCGACATTTTCCCTAATATTTCCAATATGTGTATATCTGGGCTGTCAGTGATATATCCCAAGATGAAAATTGCAACATTGATCTGGAAAAATATTTGTAGCTAGGGATGCAATTTGGTAAGCGTGGTTGAAAACTGAAAAATGGGTTTGAATCCATTTTGGAAAGCATTTATCTTTCAAGAGAAACTAGAGAAAAAAATCCAAATATGTGGAGAGGTGCACAATGTGAAATACTAAAGTGCTATGACCTTCTTTCTCACCAGGAATGTGTTTCGAGTGCCTCTGTGCACTTCATAAACACTTGTCAGGTTGTTTCAACATATAGATTTTTCAAAGCATAATTTTCTTGTTTTGGAACAACTCCAAACTTTTTGGTTTAATTATGAACCTAACAATGTAGAAATGTCAAGGATGTGAAAAGACCCTTGCCTAACTTGTAGAACATTTACATGGTCTATATTCTTGCCTCTAGTGATTGTTTTTCACCTCTATCTATGGTAATCATCATCAAAAACTAAATGTATGTGTGTGCACATGCATAAATACCCAATACACAGCTCAATCAAACAATGAGAAAACATATTTATACCTTGATTTCTGGATCTTCACACTGTCTTCTTATGCTTTACCTTTCAAAACATCATTCAACATACTTCATTTTTTGTCCTGTTGCAATAGTTTCATGTTAGGAACTGTCAAATATATTTATGTTTGTTTATGAAAATAACAAAAACAATCTAAATAACTACAATTCTATTACAATGCAAATTACAATACTATTCAACTATTCAAGTAAATTAATTGTTAAGAATATATCACCTGATAAAACATGGATAACCAAAAATACTATGTATATAAGGCCATCGATCTAATCAAAAATCCATTTCTTGCCTCTTAACTATGGAAATGTTTCTCAACGCTATCTGTAACAAGTTCCAATGGAGGTGTCAAACAACAATAGTGAAAATTACACAGTAAAAATATAGAAATAGATGTTTTTTAATGTATTCTTCCTTACCATTCATTGAGCTCTTCTCTGTTTCGAGAATAATTTAATATTCTCTACTAAACAGGACCAACCACATGAAGTTGGAATCTCTTATGGCCCCTCCCCCCCTCACATCACTCTCAACTCCCCAAACCCAATGCCTATACTTGCAAATAACAATTTATTTCACTATTTCACAATGCAAATAACAATGCATCTACAATGCAAATTATTTCACTCAATAGTTGAAAAATGCTTTCATTAAGTCATTCTTTAAAACATTCATTAAACCATTCAATCATTCAACAGCTGAAAAAACCATTCATTAACTCATTCATTAAAACATTAATTTAGTCAATGGTAGAAAAAAAAAATCAGTAAACAATTCAGTAAAGCATCCATTCATAAAAGACTGATTTTGTGCTATGCTTTCAAAAATATATTTCAAATTTACAAAAAGTTTTAGAGGAATGGATTTATAAAATGCCTGTGTGGATATTACGTGGCCTTGGAGTCCTGTGTTTCCAAAATTTTACATTCACCCCATTGCAATGTCAGACCCTTCTTTGAGAGCCTGTCTGCCTCCTTATTTTGCTCCCTGTAAACATGAGTGAAAGAGATTGATTCAAATAATGAGAGAGAATGGGTTGTCTTTTCAAATAATGCATCTAGATAAGCAGTTCTACATTTATGTATCTTATTCATCCAATTTATAACCACCATTGAGTCACCATATACTTGTAACTGTCTGCAATTTCTTTCATTGGAAAAACAGAGAAGTAATTTCAATGTCATGATTTCTGCATAGTTTTTGGTTCCAGTTCCTAGGCCCAAAGAAATTTGAAAAAAATGACTTTGATTTAGATAATAGCATGCACCTTTTGAGTTTGTGCACCGAATGCTTTTTTTCTTCCATCCAATTTCTAGACCTCCAGAGTGGCCAATGGCACTTTGCGCTGTGAAAGAGTATTGCGGATGAAGTGATGTTAAACTAGTTTCAACTTCCAGATCTTGACCCATTGTTTCTTGTAGAAGGATGACTTCTGGTAATAGAACATCCATCATCCTTTTTAGGGAAAGATTTTTTCGGGTGCTTGCCATACCCCTACAGTTTAGGGAGACAAATTTAATTTGGGCACCCCATTTGGGTTTTGCACTACTCTAAGTGCCCCAAAAATGGTTGTTTGTCTGCCACTTTTTTTATCCTTGAGCGCCATGCTCTGGGCCGTAGAGAGGTGAGATGGTCTTCCTCTCCCTTTCCCTTTTGATGTGATCCTGGAATTTACCCCTACTCCTTTTGTAGGGATTTTTGGTTTTTGAGGGATTGGAACGTCCCTTGAACACAGGTGGAAATGGATAGAGGAGGACTGAGTGGGCGAGTCATTTTTTATGGTGGAAGGGGAGGCTGCCTGGTTTGAAGTGGAGTTACTTTTGAATGCGGGAGAGGAGGTGTACTCATTTTTTGGGGGAGGGGGATTGTTTGTGATAGAGGTAGGAAAAGATTTTTCCTCATTCAAATATAAATCATTCAGATGATTACTAAGGGAAGAAGTGTTCATACCGAGTGGGGGAGATGCGATCGAAAGTTGTTCCATCTATTGAGGAGACCCTTCTACTGATACTGCTCCCGCTCTTTTCAGTTGATCCAATGGTTGTTCTGTGCCCTTCGAACTGAGAGGATTTTCGTCTGAAGCTGTGTTCGGATCAGTTTATTTGGAGCTCGGGGCCTCTGTTCCCCTAACCCACTTCCTTCTCCCGGTTGTTGAGGGAACAAAGTTTGGGCAGTTTCTTACCAAATGTCTTGTTTCATACATTTGTGGCATCAAAACGGGAGCCCTTCATAGTCCAGCACCTATCTTTTTTTCTTGTTTTTCCATACAAAATTAAAGGCTTCCAGAACACTGGTTCTGATGTTCAAAGAGACTAGGATCCTGTCTACCTTTTTTATTTTCGTCTGCTGAAACGAGAGGTCCGCTTCAATGAAATTCCCCAACGCTTTCTTGATTTCACTAAGAGAGGTCAGGTTCCAGAATTCCCATGGTAGTCCTGACAGGCGAACCTAGACTGATATTGCATCTAGTTGCTATGTCTCCGTATCGAACAAGGGGTCCCACTGCTTTAGCTGAAATGGGGTTTTCCCATATGTCCAGACTCTACTGCATATGAGGTATACATCCTATCTACATCTGAATCGGAAGCCAAACCATCCCTTTGCAAGCGAATTAATAACCGGGCCTTCACCTTGAAGACCTGTCCAATTTGTCCTAGTCCATTCCTTCATTTTCCCCAGGGTGGGGTTTCTTCCTCTAATTTTCACGACTAGGGATAATCCGTCCATCTCCAGTGCTTCTTCCATGGTGCACCTGATACCACAAATTAGGTTAAAATTTCTTCTAGAGGGATTTAAACACTGATTCTTTCATTTCCTGGAGGTGATTTGGGTGCCTTCATCTTCCGGGGTGGAGTTCCCATTCGAGATTTTGTCCAATTGTTTGGTGGCTTCTCTTGTGCGTGCTCCCTATGACACAGAAAGATCGATTTCCCTATTTGGGGTTCCTTGTGGTTCCACCTAGGGAAGTTTGATGAAAAGGGTTGCTGCAGCTGTGCTCGAAGGTTGGTTGGAGTGGAATAATGAGTACGGGCCTCCTCCTAAGGCCAGGTTCAATGGCCATGCTATGAACACACCTAGTAGCTCTTCATCTCGCAGAGAAACAGGAACCCTGCTCTCTTCATCTGGTGGAGAAACCAGAACCCTGCTCTCGTTTCTAGCTGTCAAATTTTCCAACGTGTTCTGCACTGTGTCTGGGGATGGTATACCAATAATTTTCGGTGAGGAGAAGATGTTGAGCTCTTACTACGACGAGTCAATAGAGTTGTCTTCCATGTCTACCGAACCTACTCCCAAATTCACAAAAACCTCCAAATTAAACTGAACTGTCCAAAACGAAAATGAGTCATTTCTTATTATATATTATTATATATTATATGTATTTTATTATTATTTTATATTATATGTATTTTATTTTTATTATATGTTATTTTATATTATATAAATGGCCATAATACTATTACGATATTTTTATTATATTTTTATTAAAAAATTTAAAATCATGTAAACCTTAATTATTTTTTTATAAAAAAATATATACCGCCCTTCGGATATACGATGCGTCAGTGTCGGATAACCGCTAGTTTTGATTTCACAGACGTCGACGATCTGACCCTGGTAGTGTTGGTTCCCTAATACCTCGTCGTATGTACGATGCGTCAGTGTTGGATAACCACCAGTTTTGCTTTCCTGGACGTTGAAGATTTGACCTTGGTAGTGTCGGTTCCCTGACACTACCAAGGTCAAAAATCTGACTCACAAGTGTCGGATATTCGACGGCTCTATAAATATTCTGTTATCATCATTGTGATGATTGATTGCTGTCGGACACATCCATGCGAAATGTCGAATGACGTCAGATTCTAACATCGAAATTCGGGTTCAAATACTGTTGTGTAAGATAACTCCTTACTGCACTAGTGAAGGTATCAAAATGGTTTCCTCCTTTGTATTAACATTTCTCCCATGGAATAATCACTTGCATCGATTTCAGTCTTAAATGGATACTATAAATCTAGTAATGCTAGAACAGAGGCTATAAAGATCTTCACTTCCAAGGTATTGAATCATTATTATTATTTACCTCCCCACTAAAATATCTTCTTAGTACTTGTCAAAGAATGTAAAGGAGATGGAATAAAATAAAACTAGTAATGAACTTCCTCCAATATTTAATTGCCCCCACGAAGCTCCTAACATCTTACATCATTAGTCTTAAGCCAATGCAAAATATCTTCAACTTTAGAGGGATCATTTTTCAATTGATCACTCCCTTCTATACAACCCAAATTAACTAAATATGTTTTTCTAAATTCATGTTTTGACATCTTTAGGAACAATTTATCCTTTTTAAGACATCTAGGACTTTCCTAAGATGCTTTACATGGTCTTTGTTACAAACATAATATAATAAGACATATTAGCCAAGTATAAATAATAGGATAATTCATTAATAAATATTAATAAGTAAATAAATAGAGATATTTATGAATGGAAGTGAATTATAATGGTCATGTAGTTTTGAAATGCCACCATAAGGATTTATATGCGAGATCTATTGTAAACATTTATTCAGATTTTCTATTCATATATCCTCTCTCTCTCTCTACACACACACACACACACACACACACATATATATATATATATATTTACACAAAAATAATTTATTTCTTACATTCATATCAGGTCAAGGTTAGTAAGTTTTACAAATCCACTAAAAGCATTTACCAAGTAAAAGATTGTTTATCTATCCACGCAAAAAAAGTTGATTAATCCACTAAAAAAATTACCAACATAGTTCATGGATCTAGTTCTTGAGACAGTGTTTGCCATTTTTTAGGAATCAAACATAGATGGATGAAATTTTCAATCAAATGAAAAAGCCTATTGATAAAGATTTGAGAATTGATCAAGGAAAATAAACCCAAGACCATAGAAGAAGTTTTTGAAGATGAAGACTTGGATAATGAATTCAAACCCAATTATGAAAGTGCAGGAAATTAAAGAACAATATAAGTCAAAATCATATGCTAATGAATGAAGAAGAATCAAACATGAATCAAATTTCTGAATCAAATCAAACCAAATTACATTTCATTACAGAAGAAACAACATCTTCTTTGCTATGATTTTTTAGATAAGATATGCTCAGTGTTTCAAAAAAAGAGAGAAAAATACAAGTATCTATCACCAAATAGATCATAAACTGATACACCCAAATCAAATGACCTTTGGATATCCGATAGAATAAAAAAATTATGTTCAACAATTTCTTGTACCAAGAGGTGGTTTTGAACCAAAATTCAAAATTTCATTTAAGGAAGCTCTTAAAGGAGAGGTGAGTAATTTTTCCAAGTGGAGACCTATCAAATTTTATCACAGATAAGGAGGACAACATTTTCGTTCGTGACAAACTTGAACATCGCACCCAGTAGCATCATATGAAGAGATGGACAAGAAAGTTTTAGTATGCTAATTACCTTGGTGTAATGAGGAAGAGAAATGGGAAGTTAAAATCTATATTTTTAAAACAAGTGGGTTGCCAAAATATATTACATTAAAGTGATATGTTTATAAAGTGCCACTCAAAACATTCCAAATCAATAGTTTATAATGTGCTTGTTTTCAATCAAATTTTTCTTGAAATTGACCAACGAAAGTTCACTAAGAATGAACACGGCCTTACGATTCTTTCAAGAGGAGAATAATATATTAGAAAACTGGTGTAAATTAAGGGATATAAATAATTGTTGGATCCCTTAACCATATATATGAATTAATTAAAAGGATTTCAATTAAATAAATTTAAAATAAGAAACAAGAAAGATTTAAAATAAATCGAATAAATAACTCACAAACAGGCTTGTCTATAAATGTTAATATAAGAATCACATTACTTGAAAAGGGGATGTATGAACGTCTAGGATGAGGCAAACTTCTTGAGGTTTTGATAGGAAGTTAAAAGAATATCACATTGGCCAATATTTCTCCGAGGACAAAGATCCTTTAAAGAGGGTGGCAATGTTACAAAGATAAATAATTATATATAATATTAATTAAGTATAAATAATAGGATAATTCACTTAAAAAAATGAATAAGTAAATTAGTAGAGTTAGTTATGAATGAACATGAATTTTAATGGTCGTGTAATTTGAAATTTTCATTGTATGGGGTTATATACGAGATATATTATAAACATTTATTCATCTTATCTATTAATTTATCCAATATATCATCACGGCATTTTTCCCAAATCTAAATGAAGATGAATATATCATCTAATTAGACTATTACAAAATCATATATGAATGGTCTAAGCACACCATTCATAAGAAACTCGAAAGTAGAAAAAGAATGACAAATCCCAAAGGGAAATAACCACCTGTGTTTTGTTTGAAATGAAAGTTTCCAAATATCATCAAAGAACAATCAATATGAGTAAGATCATAATGGGCAATCATCACAATTTTTTTTCAATTCCTATAAATGCACAAACATTCTCCACATACCATCGTTTTTGGTACCAACATAATGGTTGATCTGCATGGAAAAGTAGTTGTTTGGATGATTCCTTTCTCAAGTAATTCCTGAACATGCTTATTTATTTCTTCATTTTTATCATATATAACATATACATTCCAATTTTAGAAAAGAATGCATCTTACTATAATTGAATCTCATGTTGTATCTCTTTTCTTAGAGGCAATCCCTATGGTTTCTAAAACACTTCATTATAGTTGTATTTTTTTTAACTAATTCATATTTATGTTTAGAATCACATCATTTGAATTCTTTGGATTTATAATCATCCTTATATTTTACATTCACAAGTACAAAATGCTTATGTTTAATTTATTATTATTATTTTCATTTATCTTATAGTAGAAAGAGACAAGTTAGTCTTTGTAGGATGGTCTCTTATAGTATATTCAATACCATCCTTTGCAGGATGATATTTGTTCTCCTCCATGTAGAAGATAGTTTTCTTTTCATATAAATAAGGAATTCCTCAAAAAATCTATAAATATCAAGTAGTACGACATCTAACTATACCTCATTTATGAACTTAGAGGAGATTGCTCATTAGAGGAAATTTCAACTCAAAATAGGCCTTTCAACCCTAATTCAAATTCCAAGTCATCACGTGTTAGCTAATGAAATTGATTTAAATTTGAAATACCGTATAGGGGATATGTATCATAAAAAATAACTACTTTTTTGTTTGCATTTTTGACATATCTCCCTGTGTTTTTCCTCAAATTTTGAGCAAGAGAGCTCGTTGGATGCAGAGTTAAATTCCGCATCCAATGAGTACCCACTATGCATACTTTTAACAGACCCCGCTACCCCAAAACCAATAAATACTTGAAGAAACATCATCACATTTTTTCAAACATCATCACGTTTGACCCTGCTCCTTCAACAAGAAGTCAATTAAGAAAAGACATCATGATCACATCGCTGAAGATGATGAAAAAAGTAATAAAAGATTCATAGAAGAAAATGAATATTCCTCAAGTGATGAGGAATATGAATTATTCTAGTGAATACAAAGATCATGCTCTTATCCATTTCATTATTTGGATAAGAAGGAATGCAGTTAGTAACATTCAAAACTAGTACACAGGTTCCCAAAATTAGATGATGAAGTAGAAGGCTCCAGTAATTCCTACAATGAGATAAAGATCAAGAAGGATCCCACCTACCAAACAAACAATGATAAGTATTTGATTTGTCATTTCCTAATGATATCTAGTTTCTTAAATGGTATTGTTTAGTTGCGTGCATATCTATGTTCAAGGAAACGTATTATGCATGATAGAATTTTTGCATTAAGGAACAATATACTAGTAATATGCATGTGATGGGTAAGTGGCATATGATGCTATACATGATTCCATTGCTACTTATATATGAAACCTCTTTGCTTATATGTTGGGATTAGTGCACAATATCAATAATGTTATGGTGGAGATGGAAGGCATTTAGAAATCTTATGTGTGTATATGGGATATGGATGATTGTTGTATTAGCTAAAATAGTTGCATGATTATATATTTATGCATAAGAAGTTTTCATTATCAATATGTATTGAATATTATGAAATTTTTCTAACCATGCAACTGATTTATTTTACTTGTGGGAAAGATTGTGAAGAATCACCTGCAAGAAAAGAAGGACGAGACTTGTTCCGAAGAACAAGTGACTTGAGTTCAATTAGAAGATTGACTCCAATAAACATACATGAAAATGAACTTGAAGCTCTTAGGTTAAGATAAACTATAACAAAATAAAGAGCTTCAAAAGAATATAGGAATCATGATATGACCTAAAGATAGAGGTAGATCCACCTCGATAAGTGAAGACCATATTAGGCATGAGAGATAATTCAAGTTGAAGAAAAGTATGACGCGATTTCCAAATAAAGTAAGAGGCCTCAGATACAATGAAGCTATATGGCATTGCTTAGTGACAACATTGACGCATATCCTTCAAGCTATGAAGAAGTAGCCAACAACAAATGGTACCATTTGATCATGGTGAATGATTCCTATGATGCGGTTCGGAGACCTGAAGGGAATCCCATAGTGTCTTCCATGCGGATCTACAAGATCAAGTATGTAGCAGATGGAAACATCAAGGGATACAAAGCAAGGTTTGTGGTTTCTCTCTGAAAGAGGGATTAGAATATGACACAACATAATCCATTGACCAGACACACTTCTCTAGTAAAGTAGAAGTGTATATCGAGCAGAGAACCACATGTGCACAAAAGTCTTTGTACGAGCTCAAAAGGAACCCATAGATAAGAACATCTAGTTACATGAGGAGCTTAAAGATTACCTAGAGTGATGAATATATTAACCTTTTCTACAAGGTTGAATATGCAACCCTATAGAGGATGCCAACTTCACATATGGGTAGAAAAGGAACTTTCCAAGATAAAGGATCTCGGTATCTCGTGGCCTGAGATGGATACACAGGAGATCAGTAATAGAGGATGCTACTTGTAACTCAAGTACAAACATTTTCAATACATAGAGTACAAAATGAAGAGGGAGGATGATAATCTTCTAGAGAGGGAGTGACTGTAGAAGATATTCGAGTTTGACATGGTATGACACAATGGAAAATTTTCGTATGGACTAAGGATTTACCAACATTAATGTAGGTTACAAACTTTACTTTGAGTTGAATGCAGAATATTGGTATATGTTGATGAACTAACAAGATAGGACAAACTAATTGTAGATTGAAAGAGGAAGTTCCAGAAAGAGCACCCCAGGATGATGGTTCAATTTGGGATCAGGTATGATCTCATGGATTAGCATAAATAAAACTAGTGTTTCCCTCAGTACAATTGAGGTTGAGTACATTGCATCATGTTTATCTTGTAGCGAAGAAATATGGATTTGAAAACTATTGGAAAGATTGTTTGATGTCGAGATAGATGCAACTGATATTTATTGTGACAATCGGAGTTGTAGAGAACAAAGTATGGGATATCGTATAGAGAGGAGACATGAAGATCTAGTATGTTCATAAAGAGGAACAAGTTGTGGATGTACAAGAAAAGAATAATGAGCCCTAGTGGTTTGGTTATTGTAAATAGAGCTTGGTCGTATTTCCGTGGGAATATCCCAATATGGTTGGTGACATCATCGATGGTGAATCCTAGTATGACTTGTCATATCACTGAGGGTAGATACCAACATGGTTTGTGGCATCCACACAAGGAATATCCCGAGAAGGTTGGTCATATCTTAAAATAGGAGGATCCCAATGAGATGTGGTCCTTCATTAATTTGCGTACGTTGTGGTATGGCAATAATTTGGAAACGTTATGGTCTAGCATTCACTTGCATACATTGTGGTCTGGAATTCTTTTGCATAAGTTTTGTTCTGGCATTCATTTGCATATGTTGTGGTCTAGCATTCATTTGTAGATGTTGTGGTATGACGTTCATTTGTGGAAATTGTGGTCTAGCATTCATATGCAGAATTTGTGTTCCTACTTTCATTTGCGGACGTTGTGGTCCTGCATTCATTTGTGGATTATCCATACTATTCTGATGTTGTGGGAGATCTCACATAAATTTACGAAGTTGTGTTGTGTTTGGGTAACATTGCAGGTGATGCTCAGGATGATGATACCTACGATCACATGATGTGATGTGATGATATGTGATACTCATGATGATGCAATGATATGTAATACTCATGATGATGTGAAGAGATGTTATACTTGTAATGATGTGATCATATTTGATGCTCATGATGATGCGACAAGATGTGATACTCGTGATGACATGATGAGATGTGATGCTCATTATGATACGACGAGATATGATGATCATGATGACACGATTAGATGTGATGCTCATGATGAGGCAAAAAGATGTACTCTTGATTATGTGATGATATGTGATTCTCGTGATGATGTGATGATATTTGATTCTCATGACGATGCGATGAGATGTGATGCTTATGATGATGCAATGAGATGCGATGTTTGTTATGATATGTCGAGATACGATGCTCATAATAATGTGTTTGTGATTTCATGATCTATGATGGTGATATTCCATGGATAATGAGAATGTTGACGTAGTTGTGAAAACTTCCTATGATGTATATACTTACAAGTCAGTTGTACAGATGTGTTGTTGTGTTATAGAATACCTTCCTTGTTAAGAGGGAGTGTTAAAGAAATGTAACTATTGAAGATATTCAATTTTTTATTATTGTTGTTGTTACCCCTTATGGAGATGTTGTTCCTTTGATTAAGGATATCATTGATGTAATTGGTCATGTAAATTATTGAGGTAAAACCTATGTTGTACGTTGGGAAAGTAGTACGCAAAAAAGTATTATTAAAATGTATTTTTGAGTCTTCCAAGACAATTTGGCCCTAGAAGAAAGGAGAAGTTAGTCCAGTTAGGTTATTAGGCCTCTCAGTTGATCAATATAAATAGGAGAGGAACCTCCCTCATTTGGAAAAGTATAACACTCAAGCAATTGTGCTAGAGAGAGAAGGAGAAATACATCTAGGAGAGAGGAATAAATCTAGTATTTTTCTTGGGGTCCTATAATTATTAGTCTTTGGGTCTTATAGTGTACTTGGTTGAAGTTTATATGAACACATTTTTGTTGGGTTTTCTCTTCCATGAGGGTTTCCCAGGATAAATTTTTGTGTTCTTTTGTGTGGTTGTGCTTATATTTCTTTCAGTGATCCGTTTTTATATGCTTATGATGTTATGATGCTAAATGTTATTATATATTGTATAACGATTGGAATATTAACATGCCATAGGTGATAACTAGGATAGTCTAGTTGGGTTGTTACATTTAACTCTTGGGTTGTGATTACTCAAGATGGGGTGCATAGATAAGAAGAATGATTAACTAAGAAGAGTGACTAATATTTTGGCATAACTAACCACTAATATTGGAACAATGTATGAAACAATATGAACATTTCATCAATTTAATAAACTTCTAAAACTATATATTTGGTGCACTCCAACCATAAACTGTATCACTGCATATTCATTTTTTTTACCTAAGCACATCCTTGGGAAATAATTTGTTATGTATATGTAGTTCAATACATTGTATTGTTTTGATCAAATTTGATATTTGAACCATTGCATTACATAAAGGTTCATTGTAATTTTCATTCACATATGCAGATATTATGATTAAAAAAAATCATTATGATCTCCATTTTACCCTAGACACTAGAAATGATATTACAATTTACTTATGTATTCTGTGCATGATGTCTGATTCACATGAAAATATTTACACTCCCAAGATTTCAAATGTTTAGCGTTGGGGCACACTTCATTCCTTATTTTCTTTTCTAACGCACATGTTCATGCCTTCAAATCTTTACTTAGTAAAAGTATATATTTTATTCACTCGAGTGCAATTGTTTCTTATCAAAGAATGCAGAAGAACATGTCTTAAATTCTAACCTTTTCCTTGTCTCAAAAGAAGGATGGGTATAGTTCAAGGTTCATAGAGGATTGGGAGTATACTTCATGGTTCATACAGGATTGGGGTGTGAATGATAAATATCCAAATTTGTACATATTTGTGCCTAATGTTTCTTTGACTAGAAGAACTACTATAGTTGGACGGTTTTTATGTAGATTTTATAGTGTTTCCAAGTAGCTCTCAAATACACTAGCTATGAAATGTATGATGATGTTTTTCAAACCTATATGGATATCTGTAAATCATTTAGAAAACCCTACATATGTATCTTATTTCCTCAAATTATGTAAGCGGTTATTTCAAAACTGATTTATTTCATGAATATGTACCCATTACCTTAATAGAGGTGATATAGAAGTAAACAAAAAAATAAAGACTTATAACCTTAATTTAGTTCACCCTTCATATAAGTATGAAGAAAAATAATGAGCAATGAATTATATGATTTTAAAAGCCACCAATACTTCCAAGGTTTCCCGCAAACAAAGAGGCATGCTAAATGTTTTCACAAAAGGCATATACAAAATTTCCTCTTATTGCACATAATGTGTAGGTCTTGAGCAATAACATCATTTACACCTTTGTATTGGATTTGAACATTAAAAATGAATATAAATAAAAAACAAGAACACGCATAAAAAAATTACTTCTTTTAAGCATAAGTTCTACGAAAACCAATTACATTGTCACATAAATGTACTTTAAATTACTCCATAAGAAAGAAAAATGATAAATCTTACTTGGAAAATATTTCTCAAAGTTTTCAAAACCTTTGCACAAGAGTGAACATATTCTTTATTTACATTGTTATCATGCAAGACTTGTTAAATAAATTAAATTGAAAACTTCTCACCTTTTATCTTTTGATAGATATTAGTTATATCATAAAACAAAAATACAAGCAATGTTGGGCTGCCTCATCATTTCCTTATGGTTCTTATCAAATCAAAATGATATTTTAAAGGGAAGCATTTATTTTAAAAAATCATTTCTAGTCCTTTCGATGTCACTCATTCATCAAGTAAAGAAAATCTTGTCAATAACCATGTCATTAGTTGGAAAAAGGATTTGAATCTTGCAGAACTATGGAGAGGGTATCTGTTGGTGTTTCTTCCCTCTTAGAACCAGGTTCATACCTTTCGTTGTGAATAACAAATACCAATATATTAGATAGACTGGGAAAGGCTCAGTCAGCAACACCTGCGATGGAAATGCAGTCTCACCCAAGATATCTTTTAATGGATAATTGTTAGAACCAAGTTTTTGTATTTGGGTGGGGGATTTCCCTTCCCCGAGTATTCTACCAATGTTCTTGACCGAAGCTAGTGGGTGTGAATATTATAATAATTATTCACAATTAATATGCAATTCTATTCAACCATCAAAATATACTATTATAGTAAATATAATGTAATATATCAATTTTGACTACAACAATGTGACAAAGGAATATAAACTCATTTGAAAGAAAATACATAAGAAATTTTCACAGTAAACATACATGCAAGAGAAAATTGTTATCATGTACACATTCGACATGGTAGCTAATGTGAAAACCCATCCAGGAAAAACCACGAAGTCACTCTTCATCTAGAATGAGAATTATATGGAACCTTTTTCTACAAACTGAGTTGAAAAATATATTGTAGATATTGTTCTTCTGTCTATACAGACTTCTCTCTCTTCTCATGCTATCTATTATTCTGTCGTTGGTTATTCTCTACTTGACTCTACTGTTGATCCACACATAGCCTGGATAGACTCAACTTTCTATATAAATCTATGAATCTTGGCTCTTCAATTCTTTTACTCTATTGCTGATCTGCACACAGATTGGATCAACGTGATCACCTATACAACTCTATGACACTGGAATCTACAATTGATCGGCACACAACCTTGATCAACTATAATTCTCCACAACTCTGTGCACTCAGCTGCAGAATTATTCGACTCTTTACCAAACAAATAGATGACTATCTACAAAAACATAAACAAAAACTATAAGTAACAAAAACTAACTTGACATTAATGAAGCTAACAAAGACCAACCCTCACACATCCTGGGTTTTTCCTTCTTATAGAGACTTACATGTCTCTCTCAGCTAACTTCATATAGTTAGTTGACAAGCTATCATTCCTATTATATAAACACATGTCAGTAGATTTCATTCCTATTCTATCAACACATGTCAGTAGGTACTAACAACCTGAATTACAAATATGCTTTGATACGTGCGAATTCCATCGACTCTAGCCAGCCTTACAAGCACGATATTCCAAACTGTAGGTTTCTAGTCATTATTTCATCACACACTTTCTGACATAGATTCTTCTATCGCATATTTTCCTTCTGTTACGACTTCTCTCCTTTTGTGAACTCTTATTCTATCATGACTATTCTTCTATCGCAGACTCTTATTCTTTCATTCACTCTTCTTTTTCTATGGCTCTTCTTTTCTTACCTCTTTCTTCCTTATCTATTTTTTTTCATTCTTTGTCACTACTTCCTTTCCTATCTACTTCTTATACCCTACTCTTTATTCCTCTTCTTCTTCTGTTCCAAATCCTTCTTCCTTCTTGCAACCTAAATCTTTTCATACTTGGGAAGAATTCCAACTGAATTCTTCCTAACTCTCCCTAAGGCCAAAAAGAACTCGGCAGTCACATGCGGATCCTCCCGAGCCACTGAATTCTATTGTTCTACTTCTGTATTTGGGAGGACTGTACCTTGAAAATATTGAAATATTTTAAGGATCTCTTTTACTTTCTGCAAGTTTTCCATAAGGTTGGAATCGAGGTGTTGCAATGGTAAGAGCCCTACTATTCCCACTACTCACCGCACCCTTTGATCTATAGGCTCAACAATTCCTGTAATCCTCTCTTATTCGACCTGTAACTATGTGACTTTATATGGCCTCTGATGCTGTTGCGGCTTCTTTATTTCTATTGCCTTAGCCATATTCTCTACTAAGGGTAACATTTTTATCATTCTTTAGCTGAGTTAATTCTCTCTCAGTTTTGAAAATATCTTCTGTGAATTTCTCTAGTTCACTGTCATTGATCAAGGCTTCCCAAGTCTGAGAAACCTGGTCGATATGCTTGGCACATGATGTCTCTACTTCTTCAATTTTATTTGCAGCCACTTTTGATACTTTTTGTATTTCCTCTATCATGAAAATTTACTGCTTTGGAGCACTAGGATAGACAATATGGAAAATTTCATCCACATCCCCAATTATATCTGGGACTTTCTAGAAATTTGAAGATGAAATTCCAAGTGCTTGCGTGTGAATTATTTTCTCTCACTTCTTCCCCTTCATAGGAAGACCATTTTCATCAACTTCTTCTTTCTTGCAATGAGATACATCATCTCATTGAGATATTATTTTTCTTTGGTGATGAAATATGCCATCTTATCAACGTCTTATTTTCCTTTGACGATGAAATCTTTCATCTCATCGACATATTCTTTTTCTTTGTGGAAATCATCCATATCATTTTGTTCATTTAAACACCATCATCAAATATATCTTGAGACTCTTATACAAATGATGGAAATGATGATGTTCTTTGTCTCTCTTTTCCATTATCCAAACTCTAGTTCAGATCGATGGGTTTTACCAAAGGATACTATGCATTTTGGTGAATCATTCCACAATTCTACCTAGAATTTTAGGTGGAATGTCATCTCGTAACCGAATTTCAATAGTTGATTCTTCATCCTTCATCAATAGTGCTGAGACAACTTTTCTCTTGCAGGAACCATAACACATCTTCATTGATGGACCAGGTAGGTTGGTTCATATCCTTATCTCATGGATGACTGGAACTTGCTCAATTTCCAATCCAATCCCTTCCTACAATGGAACATATCCACTATCATCTTCCATGATCAGCGTAGGTAACATAACTTCAATGGTGAATTCTGCAAATGCAGTGTCACTAGGATTCATAGTAGTCATACTTTTGTAAACAAAGAACTTACTTCATCCCTTGAAGTTGTAGAGATAAATTCCTCACTTGAACGCAATAGAATGGACTAAAGGTGAAGGTTGAATGCAAGTAATATCTACTCATTCGATCTATCATACCTTCACATTCGTAGACATCAAGTGGAACAATGAAAACACAATATGTCACGTGGATCATCTCTCTGAATCATCATACAAAAACCGCTATCTAACCCGTCACCTTCCCCTGTGACATCATTGTCATTATCAAGCAATCATGGCATAATTGAATTAAAAGTACAACGCCAAACTCTCTTGGGTTTTTCAAATTATTGATATCAAATTGTCACTTATGTGATTCCAGGATTGCATGTGACATCTTCACACATTAGAGGAAATTTCAACTCAAAATGGGCCTCCTAAAAAAAATAGTTAAAATAATAAAATAATATTTATTAATTTTGGAGGAAGAAAAGAAAAAAAAATACTTCTTTGTTTGTATTTTCGACATTTCTCCCTGTTTTTTAACTCCAGTTTCAATTGGGAGAGCTCGTTGGGTGCAGAATTAAATTCTACATCCAAAGAGCTCTCCAGATCGAAATTTGAGTAAAAACACAGGGAGATATGTCGAAAATACAAACAAAAAAAGTAGTTTTTTTATGATAGCTATCCCCAAATTTATATTAAAAAAGTGTTTAATACCTATACGGTATTTCAAATTTAAATCAATTTCATTGGCTAACACATGATGACATGGAATTTGGATTAGATTTAAAAGGCCCATTTTGAGTTGAAATTTCCTCTAATGCTCCTTTGGACCTGTATTCTTTCTTCGACAAAGTTCATTTTCTTGCTATAGACTAAGTGTCTTCGCCATCATTCTTGTATCTATGATAGACATTGAGTATGCGATAATTCTCTTCTTACTACGAAAGGATAGCAGTGTGCAACCACCAATTGCGTAAAAGGCTCCAAGTTTTTATGCTTTCCTCTTCTTCTCTTCTTCTCTTAACTCTTTCTCTTTATGAGGAAGGCTAGTAGTTGACGAATATTTTTTTTTTTATGCAACCTAGTTGTGGCTATCATGATACAACTTCAACTAACTTCCATTTATCATTCCTCTAACTCTTGTTCCATCTAGATTTTTCAATTTCATTGCTCCTCTTTCAGTGATCTCGTCGACAATATACGATCATAACCAATGTGTTTTTAATTTTCCCAGATGATTGAAAAAATTTCTTTCATACATAAGAAAATTTCCTCTGACCTTAAACTGCTTGTTCTTAATTTTTTGACCGTGCCATACCTTTTGTCTTTGTTTATTATCGTTTTGGTGATACCCTGCAACAAAATGTTCTTCTTCCAGCTGCACAAGTTGTAACAATATCTTCTCAATAGAAACAACAGCTGTCATTGCTGTGATCAAAGAAATTATTTAGCTCGGTACAATATACTCCATTGGCATCACAACCTCTTGTCCATACACCAAGAAAATTAGAGTGTGGATTTCCAATTTCTTGCAAGTCGTGAGATATTCCCATAACACTGCATAAATTTTCTGATCCGAGTCATTTCTTTGAAAATTAAAAATCTTTGTCAATGCATTTCCCAAGATTTTTTTAAGTCCTTGAAAACACCATTCACTTGAGGGTGATATGGAGTTGTTTTTCTATGTTGAATATGAAATTCGTCTATCAGTTCTTCAATCATCTGGTTAACAAAGTGCATACCTTGATCACTTAATAAAATCTTTGGGAAACTGAATCTTGTCCTGACATTTTCAAACAAAAACTTTGTAGTAGTCACATAAGTACAATCCTTTATTATCTCTACTTCATCCCATCTAGTTAGTTAATCGGCCACAATAATAATATAGCATGCACCTATGTGCTTCCCTGTCAAACTGATAGGATCTACAAAATGAATGACCCATTTATCGAATTCTTGCAACATTTCCTAAGGTACCAATGGAATTTCATCCTTTCACGATGACATTCCAATTCTTTGGTAGATATCACAGCTTCAACAATAATCTCGGGTATTTGCATGCATGCTGGGCCACCACAATCCTTCTTGTAAAATATTTCTCACCATAGATTTTCCAGTGTAATGGCCTCATGTGACACCAACATGTGCTTGTTTTAATATCATCGATTGCTCATGTTCTAAGACACAGTGAAGAAGAATCTCATTGGGACCCATCTTATACACTTCTCCAGTAGTCAACTGGAAATTCCTAGCTCACACAACCAAGTTTTATTCTGCGTAGTGTTGAATTCAGCTAGCACATAACCCGTACTAAAAAGTTGTATGATATATTTTTATTGATAATCAAATATGGTTATCACAAACAACTTCCACATCAGGTAGATTATCCTCAAGATTACTAGGTTCTTCACCACTTTCGATCCTCAAAGGATGGTCGGATCCCAAGTTTAATGAAACAGGTTTAACAATTACTTCAAAATAAAGTTCTTTAAAGAGTTGAAGCCACAAACAGATCGTCCCCCCCAACACTGGCTTAATGAAAAGGTATTTCAATGCAAAATGGCTTGTGTACATCTTGAAATGTCCTCCCAATAAGTAGCATATGAACTTCTACAAAGCGTATACCATTGCTAACCCTTCTCTTTCTATCTTGTTATAATTGTTTTATGTAGTTGACAACTTCCTACTAGAAAAGTAAATAGGATGGTTGATCAACCCTTCTCCTGGTTGCATTAGTACCATGCCAAGCACGACAGTAGATGCATCGACATGAACATGAAATTCCTTTTTCTAGACTATAAATACAACTATGGCCGTTGTATCCAACTTATTTTTTCATGTATCGAGACTCTCTTGGCATCTCTCTATCCATTGGAACTTGGCATCTTTCTTCAACAACTTTTCCATCGGAGTAGTCACCTTTGCATTCCCTTTGATAAATTTTCTATAGTATCTTGTGTGTCCCAATGTTTCTCTCAATTTCTTGTCTATATTAGGTGGCGATAGGCTAAGAATGATCACAATTTTAGCTGGTTTGACCAAAATTCCATCGTGATACACCACATGGTCCAACAAGACTCCAAATAGGGTCAAAAGATACATTTCTTCATGTTTAAAGAAATTTGATACCGGCGACAATGTTCAAGCATCATTCTAATGCTCTCAACATGGTATTTTATGAGCCTAAAAACCGTCCAATCATCAAAGTAGACTTCAAGATATTTGTGAATGAAATCTTTAAAAGAAACAACTACTATTCTGGAAAAAATCAAAGGAGAATTCTTAAGTCCAAAGGGAATTACCATATATTAGAAACATCCCCACTACGTCGCTAAGGTAGTATAGTGTCATTATTCTTTCACAATTCTGATCTGATGGTAGCTAGAAAACCCATCAGTAAATGAGTACATTTCTTGACCTCCGACATTCTCTAGTACTTCATATGTAAAAGGATTTGGACATGGATCATGTAATAAAACATCATTGAGTTTTATCAGGTCGACACAAATTATTACTTATCCCATAACCTTTTTGTCTTGTACTACTATCGAGATGATCCATTCTAATTCTTTGAAAACTTCTAGAATACGAGCATCTAGCATATAGTTCAACTCAGCCTTGACTTTTTCTTTATATCGTGGATTCAATCTGTATGGTCTCTACTTGACCAGTTTTGCGTTGGTCCTCAAAGGTAATTTCATTTCTTCCAAATCTCCGACTATCCCCTTCATATCTAAAAATTTGGTAGGGAACAGATCCTGAAACTCATGAAATAATTAAGTGATATTTCCTATAGTCTCATCATCCCAATAATCTCCAATATTGGAAAACTTTGGATTTTCTGTCAAGGCAATAGTAACTTTCTTGATTTTAAGTGGGATCAGGAATTGGTCGCTAGAAATACCAAGTTCTTCTACTGCGCACCTTCCGACTCAGGTATGTTTACATCAAGTGGGTCATCCTCTAACATTTCTCCAAGTCCTTCCAATTGCGCACATTTTTCCTCTCACAATGTAACATTTCATCCAATGGTGGATTGTCGCGCTCCATTGGTGGAATTTTGTCACTGCACCAAGGATTTATTCAAATATCTTTATATTCATCACTTGCAATGCAACATCAATCGAAGTATGGTCATCTCTAAAATCAAATTTACATGTGAAAATAGTAACTAACTCCTCCCAATCAAAAGTTCCTTGTCACATCTCCACTAATGTATACCAGTTTATTGATATCATATCCAATGTATGTACAAAGTGATGAACATGTTATAACTAGATTTTGTTCTTAAGATTATGTGTCTTATTTTTCAAAGTTGGTTTTTCTATTACCTTTCAATTTTGAGTTGATTTTGACGTTTTTTGGTAATAAGTACATTTTTGTTTGATTTTATGCTTTTAATGATTTGGTTATGTCATTTTTGTTGGTTTTTAAACTTTTTATTTGGGCTTATTAGTAAATATATATTCTTTAATGTCTGAAAAGATTATGTTAAAGTTTATTCCAAGTTTTTCTTTATAATCTAACCCTCATTTTTTAGTCCTTTGTCAAATATTTTCATGAGGAGATTCCTGTAGCAGCTCTGTTTTTCTTGTTTTTGTCATTATCATTGGGAACGTATTACAAGGTGATGGAAATGAATTATGGAAAACAAAAAGAGGTTTATTTCAAAAACAGAATAATTAACAAAAACCACTCTCATTTTTTCAACAACTACTATCGTTTGAGATATTCGAATTCATCTTTGTGGCCTATTTTTCGGGGTTTGAAAAATTTAATAATTTACTGTTTTAGCCACAACTTTCCAGCATGTATTTTGATCAATTGAAGGGGAATTTTTAAAAAGCAAGGGATGTTTTTGTTCATAACGGACTCATTTAATAAAACCTCTCTCAGTGTTTTTACAAGTATCCCTGATCGCGAGATATGGAGGCGTCTTTGAGACATAAATTTTCAGAAATTCGCCAAATTTCCCCAAATCCAATTTTTTTTAGTTGGGTTAATTGTCTTTACAGATTTTGAGTTAGCATGTAACTAATTGATGTAATTATTTCAAATTTCTACCTAGAAGGTAGTTATGGAACTACTTTACCTTTGTGATGATAAAAGTAAGATAAACATACAGCGCAAGGGTTCAAATTTTCACTCAAGGAGAGGCCTTTTTGTGCTGTGATATCTCAAGCTAGCACTTATAACTCTTATGTAAGTGAATGACTATTTTTTAGTATATATAAACGGATAATACTTTTTACCTGTCATGCTGTTTCATTTCTGATCTGGTTGATTGCTCAGTATACAATTTCATTTCTTGTTTAAAGGTTTTATTCATGTAAATGCTTGTAGCGTGTGGGTGAAATTAGTGTTCCATGTCTAATGTTTATGGCTTATTGGGATATGTTTGATCCCAAATTTATCTAACGTGTGCATGATTCAGTTATGTATTACCTTGCTATTGTTTTTCCTCCTTGCTAATGAAGTTTTAAACCAAAATTAAAAACCAAACCCCTAAAAAACCAATTTTATTCTTTTTTGTTTAAGATTTTGTTAGGTTGTTCTTGTGGTAGTCTAGGAACAATTTTTATCACTAACATATTTGGCACCATTTCCAGGGACGAAGCTGAAGTATATCTTCCTTGGGATATCATTATTCTTCTGATTTTGAGAGGTGAACAAAATTAGAAAATCTTTTAGACTACAATTTTTCACCAACAAGTCCATGGAAGAAAGATTTGTTGGCCAGTCCAACGATTCAAGATGTCAATGAGCATGGAAGCGATTGTGGCTGCGAGGTATGCTTTCTGTTTTTTCTCAAATATTGCTAGTTTTCCAGATTTAGTTCTTTCTATAACTGAGTGGGGTGACTATCTTCCTAGATTCCGTGGAAACAAGTATGAGCATCCTCGTGAGCACTTATTAAATTTTCATAAGTTCATGGTTGAACATGATTTTGTTCACGAAGATGTCTTAATAAAGATGTACATATTTTCTTTAGAAGAACATGCTCGTGACTGGTGTCAATCTCTTCTCGCTACTAGCATTGGTTCTTTGGAGTTTCATATTGTTTTTCATCATCATTATCAAATATTTTATCCAACGGATATTCTATTTGAAAATTCAGTGTGAGGAATATGAATTGCATGATGAGATTGAAGATATAGATAGAGAAGAATTTGTCCCCTACAATATTCATCAGTTCTCTATTGATATTGTCGATGATAGTTTTTCCCATAAATATGAACTAGAAGTGAATAATGAAGAAGTTAAAGGTTCTTTTATTATAATTAATTCTAATTATTATAAACCTAAAGATTTGGTTTCTTTAGATACAAAGCACAATGATCAGTTGTATTTTGGTCAAATGGCAATGGAAATTAGTAAGGGGAATCTCCATCTTTCATATTTGTAAACAAAATGAAATTGCACCAACCATGAAGAACTAGATTTGCAGAGATCATCTATTTCCAAAGAGGGACAAGAAGAGGACTTTCTTTCTCTTTATGTACCCTTTACTTCAAATCTATATAAAAAATATTATAATGACGAGGAAGATCATGCTAATTTTTTTTCAAATCATCCTTTTTATGATGAATATGATGAAGACATTGAATTTTTAGATCGGAAGTTTCATGATAAAAAAAAACCGATTGTAGGTGAATTATATTCCAATATTTTTATTGAACAAGAATAAGTTTTGAATTACTTTGACTATCAAATTGATAGCAGTCAGATTGTAGATAATTTGAATATAATATTAGATGTGTCTAATATCCATGGCAGTGATAACTTTTCTTTCCAAAACCATTATGAAAATATGCTATTTTTTATGGATATAAAGAGATACTACAACCATTCTTTTGGTCCTCATTAGTTGAGCAACACTCTTCAGAAAACAGTCAGCTTGAGTTAGTGGAAGATATATAACAGGATAAACTCAACAGAGTCAAATATTTTATATATTGTTCTCTTATTGCATAATCTCATGGAGTATTGATAATTGAGGACACCCATTTGCAGTCCATTTTTTTGAAAAACATGAAGGAATAATTTTTCATCAGTTTCATCATCCCGTGGCTTCTTGGATGGAGTTGTATTTTTCAAAGGTTTCTAATGCTACAACTTTTGGCATACTTCCTATTTCCTATCATAAGTATCAGCTTCCTACAGACTCTTTATTGCATTTATCACATCTTTTGTGGGTCTTCTCAAACAATAGCATGCATGGTATTATGATTCTCAGTCAAATGGTTTCTTGGTTGCACGAGAAGTATGATTACACTTGATTGGGTTGTTTCCTCCGATTAGAAGTAGGAGTAAATAGCAGAATAAGCTCGATATACGAGAATGTAGATTCTTTTCATAATGCTAGTTTGTAGCAGTATTTTTTCATTTAAGAAGTATGTGTTTAAAGTTTGACAAAGTTGCAGAGATTTGGTAAATGACTCCATCACTCAATGAATAAGGCACAAGGTCTACAGGTTCTTGAAACCTCACAAGGAGGCTTTTATCCTGTAGCAAGAGCCAGATGTTATAACTAGATTTGTTCTTAATATTATGTGTCTTATTTTTAAAAGTTATTTTTTCTATTACCTTTCAATTTTGAGTTGATTTTGATGTTTTTTGGTAATAAGTACATTTTTGTTTGATTTTATGCTTTTAATGATTTGGTTATTTCATTTTTGTTGGATTTAAAGTTTTTCTTTGGGCTTATTAGTAATTATATATTCTTTAAGGTCTATAAATCTTATGATAAAATTTAATCCAAGTTTTTCTTTATAATCTAACCCTCATTTTTTAGTCCTTTGTCAAATATTTTCATGAGGAGATTCCTGTAGCAACTTTGTTTTTTCTATTTTTGTCATTATCATTTGGAGACTATTAGGAGGTGATGGAAGCAAATTATGAAGAAAAAAAAAGAGGTTTGTGTGCACAACAGAATCAGTCACAAAAACCTCTCTCAGTTTTGCAACAACTATTATCATTTGAGAGATTTGATTTCATCTTTGTGGCCTAGTTTTTAGGGTTTGAAAATTTTCATAATTTATTGTTTTAGTCACAAATTTACAGTACAGATTCCGATTAATTGAATGGAAAATTTAAAAAAAAAAGATAATTTTGTGTTCAAAATGGACTCATTTAAGAAAACCTCTCTCATTTTTTTCACAGGTATCCCGGATCGATAGATATGGAGGAGTCTTTGAGACCCCAATTTTTCAGAAATTCGCCAAATTTCCCTAATCCGATTTGCTATTTTTGGGTTAATTGTATTTCAATATTTTGAGTTAGCATGTAACTAAATGATGTAACTATTTCAAATTTTGACCTAGAAGGTAATTATGGAACTACTTTACCTTTGTGATGATAAAGGGAAGACAAACATAGAGTGCAAGGGTTCGAATTTTCACTCAAGGAGAGGCTTTTTTGTGTTGTGATATCTCAAGCTAGCACTTATAACTCTTATGTAAGTGGATGAATTATTATATATATATATATATATTGATAATCCTTTTTACCTATCATGATGTTTCATTTCTAATCTGGTTGATTTCTTAGTTTACAATTTCATTTGTTGTTTAAAGGTTTTATTCATGTAAATGTGTGTAGCCTGTGAGTGAAATTAGTGTTTCATGTGTAATGTTTATGGATTATTAGGATATGTTTGATCGCTAATGTATCTAAACTGTGCATGGTTCAGTTCTGTATTAGCTTGTAATTGTTTTTCCTCCTTGCTAATGAAGTTTTAAACCAAAATTAAAAACCAAAAGCCTAAAAAACCAATTTTATTCTTTTTTTTGTTTAAGAATGTGTTATCTTGTTCTTGTGGTAGTCTAGGAACAATTTCCAGCACTAAAAAAACCCATTCTTGTTGTGGGTATACCTACCATAGAGTTGGATGAAAATACTAAATATGTTCGACATGATCTTTCAATCGTGTATATTTTCGAGCATTATAACTGATCTCTTCTCCAAATCTGATCTCTAGATTTTAGCACAATGTCCAAGGTTGACAATTTTTGTGATTCTGTAAATTTTTCTTCAAATTCTTCAAGAAAAGGCACAAGGTTAGGTAAACCTCCTTATGTAGGTATCTCACTTTCCTCAACTCCTACCCATCGCACAAATTGTGTATTTATTATGCATATTATCATAGACACTTCATGCATCTAATTCTACCGATTTTCTAATGCTTCACCCGAATCAGATGTACAATAGCTAACACTTCGCCAACTCTGATTTCCATCATTTGTTGAATTTATAAAATCATCTCATGAATATCTGATATTATAAATATGGTCAATATGATCACCTTCTCCTTCACTATCCACTAATTCAACATATATCTATCCTTCTAGCAGATCAATTGGTGCAGCCACCCTTATCTATGAGTCTTCAAATGACAATATTCTTCGATTGAATTTTATGATGGTATGATTTTCTATTTCCTAGTTGATCGCTAAAAGTTCAAGATATGGGTTTGTTTCATCAACAATGTTGATCACTTCGAAATCCACATATTTTCTCAGGCCTTCCACTTTGAAAGGTACTTGATTCAGTTAACCAATAGGTAGAACATTCAACTGATTTGAAAGCCTTATTTTAATGGGAGACCAATCAAGTTGTGTTTTTCCCATGCTTCCCATGTATGTCTTGTCAAAATGTTGACATCAGATCCCAGGACTAAAATGATATAATCCATATAATAATCACCTATTTGCATGGTCATTAGCAACTTATGACTAGTCTTTGACCTTTTTATCATGTGGTTAAATCTTCTTTTTTGTCATATCTCTTCTTGAGTTTCTTCTACTAAAGCTTTCAATTATGCGACAACATCTTTATCATGGATCAATGATAAGAAACTTTTAAACAATTCTTTAAGCCTACTAACCTTTCTCGTCAGTTTCTTTCATAATAACTCGTCAAATTTCTGAGGAATTTTCATTATTGGTCATTTAGATGTCAATGCTTGATTTGTCTCAACAAATTTCGGTAGCACGTTCAAGAATACTTCCTTTTATTTATGTACATCAATTGGTAATTTATTTTGTGTCGAGGATCGCACCTACGATTTTCCATGTTGTGTCTGTTTATATGATATGGTCGCAACACTTCCTCATATTATGAAAGCAATGTTTGCTTCTCTGAGCTCATGAACAAAAATCGTCTAGATGTTTTGGTTATTATTCTGTAGGGGAACTAGATTCCCTGTATTATGGGCATGCCACTTAGAAATCAATTGAGGGTAGTACGCAATAGTATGGTCAATATCTTTACAATAAGAACATGCCTTTGCAAGACTCTCAAAATATCGAGCAAAATGTCCTGTTTGTCCATAATTGTAGTAGATGATTTGGCCTCTTCCTCGACCAAATCCTCCTCCTCCTTGTTGTTTTTTTCCTCAGCCCCAAAAATTTCCACCCCCTTAGGTTTATGGAATTGTTGTTGTGACAAATACTAATTTTGTTGATATTATGACTGAGGATACTGTGATTGCTAATATTGGGTCGATGGATATTGATAAGGTTGATATTGGCCTTGCACTCTCTCAACTTACATGTTATCATCATTTGTCATCAAGTAGGTGTCCATAGGCATATCTTGCAGCACCTGGAATGCTCTACAATATTTCTCATCATGTCCTACAGATTTACAAAATTTACAATACATACTAGTTGGCGTGCTTACAATCTTCTGCAAGTACAAGCACTCGTCTAACCAGTGGCATCGATTCTAACATATACTACACCAAAGCATCCCTTGCATACTTATCGGGTGCGGCCTTCCCGTTGCGACATAGTTCACGAGCGTTGGGGAATTATCATTGTGGTGCCCCTTTGTTCTGCATCATGTACACCATAGTTCTTCTTGAATCTCTTTTCCCTTCTTAATGTCTTGGAGTTGCAGCATAAGGTTAGCTATTTGTGATTGAATATACATCATTCCTGCACTGGTTTCTCCAATCGGTGAGGATTCTAACTTCATGGGTCTCCAGAGCTTCAATTTGCGACATTATTTTCTATAACATTAATGGGATTGAAATGTGTAGAAGCAACGTTGTAATGAACCATTCCTTGTGTTGTACATCTAAAATATGAAAACTTACTTTGGCCATCAATGTCTTAAATCTTTGGTCAAAGTCCGACACAGACTTTGTAGGTAATAACTTGATTTATTTAATTTTTGTGACGCACTACAACTCAAATTTTGTCTTTCGAAACTTCTATATGATTCCAAATTGAATTTGGTCAAGTGTTTTCTAAACAACTCCCACTGGAACTACATAAAAATTCATGTACTAGTCTATCCCATGACCCATCAAGGTTGTGAACATCTACGCTTTCTTTATCGCTTCATCTTGGACTTGTCGCATAGTCCATACATATTCACATAGAAATCAATGTTATTATGGGTCTTCTAGCCCATTTTCATTGAATATAGGCAAGTTAATATCATTTCCATCCATTATATTGGCTCTTGTTACACTCAAAAAAACATTTTACTAGTCATACTTCGTTGTGCTCTATTTACAACATTAGTATTACTTGTATTTACAAAACCACTTGGAGACGAGTTTATAGATCTTACCTCCAACAATGTGTGCACGGTTGTAGGGGTATCATACTCATCCTCTGGATGTGGATATTTTGCTTCTTCTTCCTCTTTAGATACCGATCGATATTCCTCTTCTTTGTCGCAAGAACCTTCGTCAAAGTGTGACGTAAGATCACAGTATTCTCCTATGGTCATACTTGAGCTTCATCTTCTTGTCATGGTATTTCTTCTCTTTCCTGACAAAAATATTCTTCCACTTCTCAAATATCCCACCTCTAGTTCATTTCTGCTATCACCAGGGAAAATTTCATCTTAGTTTTCTCCATTTTTCACACACTTCATTTGCAACATATCCAAATTTTTTCACATAGTTCTCCTAACTGTCACATTCTTGGGATTCCTTTTTCACATACGAGTATATTTATCCAGGTTTTCAAAGATGACAAGTATCTTCCTATGGGTCCATGGCAATTTTTTCTTTCGGCCTCACTATATGAGGATATTGTGTCGACAACACACTCACTAATATATGCTTGCAAAATAATATCTACCCAAAAAATCAATAGCTCTCAACATAGGGTTGCTAACACTTTTCATCCATTGAATTAGTTGAGGATTCCACTCTGCCGGTTCTCATCCTTGAAAATTTCTTTGCTCGATTCCTAACTTCAACAACCACTCATGTAATACGATAGGAAACTTAGAAAATAAAATCTCATGAATATACGTATAAAGGTATCGGACCAACTAGTCTATTCAAATCAACTAAGACCCTTTATTCTCTTCTTGCACGAATTCTAATCCTTTAGAATCCACCCAGTCTTGGATTTCAGGATTCGTCCAATGCCATAACATATCCCTCACCAAAATGATTCATTGTCCCAACAATGTAACCATTTGTTGGTGTTTCTTCTCTCTTCGACATAGGTTAGGACCTTCTGATGCACACAAAAAAGACCAATATATTGGTCCAATAGAGCAAGGCTAAGTTGGCAACACCTACAATGTAGATGCAGTCTCACCCAAGATTTCTCTTAATGGGTAACTGTCACAGAACAAAGTTTCTGCAGTTGGGTGGGGGATTTCTCTTCCATTGGTATTCTACCAAGGTATTGAACTGAATCCGATGGGTATAAGTATTATATGAATTATGTACAATTAGGATGCAACTCTATTCAACCATTGGCAGATACTATAATAGTAAATATAATGGAGTATAACGATTTTGACTACAAGAGTGCGACAAATGCATATAAACTCATTTCCAAGCAAATACATACAAACTATTCATAGTAAACATACATGCGACACAACACATTTATCATGTACACATTCGACATAGTATATAATGTGGAAACCCATCGAGGAAAAACCACAAGGGCTCCCTTCACATGGCATGAGAATTATATTGCACCATTTTTTCTGCAAACTCAGCTGCAGACTCTGTTCTAGATCTTCTTCTCCTATCTATACATACTTCTCTCTTCTCTTATTCTCTCTGGGATTTTGTCACTAGTTCTTATCTAATTGACTCTATTGTTGATCCACACACATCCTTGATAAAGTCAACTTACTCTATAACTCTATGAATCTTTGACTCTATTGTTGATCCATAGATTGCCTAGATCAACGTGACATTCCCTACAACTCACTTTCGACTCTACCATTGATCCACACACAACCTGGATCAACTGGAATTCTCCACAACTCTCACACTCAGCTGTAGAATTCTTTGACTCTTTACCAAACAACTAACTAACTATCTACAATAACCTAAAAAACAACGATAAATAACAGAACCTAACTTGACATTAATGAATCTAACAAAGACCAACCTGCATGCAGCCTAGGGTTTTCCTTCTTATGGACTCTTATATGTCGCTCTCAGTCAAATTCATAGAGTTAGCCCACATGATGGCATTCTTATTCTAGAAAAGCATGTCACGAGGCACTAACAGCCCAAATTACAAAGATTCTTTCATATGTGTGACTTCCATAATCTTTTCGGACTGTCTCTTTCTAGTCATTGCACCGATGCATGACTTCTGACATGGTTTCTTTTGTCACAACTCATCTTGTTGCATATTTTCCTCCTGTCACGACTTCTCTCCTGGCATGAACTCTTATTTTGTTGCAAACTCTTCTTCTATCGTAACTCTTCTTCTCTTAGCTCTTTCTTCCTTTGTCACTACTTCTTTTCTTATATGCTTCTTCTACCCTACTCTTTCTTCCTCGTTTGCTTCTGTGATAACTCCTTCTTCCATCTTGCGACTTGAGTTTTTTCATACTTGGGGAGAATTCCAATTGAATTATGCATAACCTTCCCTAGGGCCAATGGTCTTCTCATAAAAGATTGGTTCAACAAAGAAGGGACAAGGCAATGTAATCTAAAGAAGGTGGAAAGACGCACAAAACTGAAGGGAGGAGTCTTAAAATTTCATAATCATGGTGAATATTAGAGATAAACATTAATAATTAGAAAATGAACTGCAACATCATTTACAATAAATGTTTGCATACATATGTGGTAGAAATGATCTCTGGAAAAGAATTACAATAACTTTCCATTGAATGACCATATGCTAAACATATTTCCCATTACATGAATAGATGTGACAAATATTGCAGCATATGTTCTAGTTGTATCCCACTCAATATTAGTTTCCATGAAATGTTCACTAGTTTCCATTGTCACAAGTTCATCAACTTTATAGAATTGAAGCTGAGAGTTTAAAGCTTTTAGACCTGCGAGAATAATAAAAGATCGAGTAGTGGACCATTAAAGGGAATTTAGGGAATTTGCTTGCTTTCCTTTGATGACATAAATCTTGGAAACACGACTCACATTGTTAAGGCTCCTCATTGAATAGAAATAACATCTATCCTGGGTCCATCCCGATGAGTAATAACAACAACCATCTGACTTTTGGTCTCCCAAGAAAATGCAACATGACCTTGTCATTCTTTTTCTCTAATTCCAGGACCTATAAGAGATTTATCTATTTCCTTTATTGGGAAAAGTTCAAAACCCGTGAATGTTCTTTTCTTTGTCTTTCCACTTTGACTGCCTACTAGTCCCCATCACTTTGCTAGGATGTTCTGCAATCACTTACATGAAGTACCTTAGTTCTTCCCTTCTACGGATTTGTACAAGACTCACTTTTGCAGGTTGGTTACCACCACCTGCCTCTTGGCACAAACAAGGCTAGTATTGGATCGGTTGGAGAACAGCTAAAACCCATTACATTCTCAACTTTGATGGACTTCTTATCTCTCATGCTCATACTATTTGTATCGTAAACATTAATGGCAACTTTTCCAATGCAAGCAAAGTATTTGCAATCTCTTCCACTAACCCATATGAATACTGAATACAGGCCAAGACACAAAAGCAACACCACCAATTCCATCATCAGTTCCTTTAAACTCTCTCAATACTTTACCACTCCTCGCTTCATAAATGTTTAGGGTAATCCTCTATCTTTATCGAAGTTTAGTTGGCCCATGGCTGCTGTAAGTAAATCCATCAACGTAGATTAGTTGGCCCATGGCTGCTGTAAGTAAATCCATCAACTTTACCTGACGGTTAAAGGTTGTACCAGCACCCAATAACTTGCTCCCTGCCTATGCACTGTTTCCAGGTATGTTACAAGAGATGACCAATGGTCAAAGTCAAATAATAGTTGCCTTCTTCTGCCTATATATTTATACCCAAGTCATGTCGATCTCAATCCATTCAATCCGTAAAGGCAGAGAGGCAACACAAAACTTTGTCTTCATCTATGAGAGCCCAAAGTTTCACATAGTTATTTGATTGATTAAATGAGCTTAATATGAAAAGTACCAAGCTTCCATGTCTTCTTCTTAGGAATGTGAAGCTCCAGTCGTTTGATCTCCTCGAGAAGAATTACAAGATATAATGTAAAAGAGAAAGGGAATACAAATCATGCGGCCGATGAATTCATTAAAAAAATTTGGAGCAATTTGAAGATGCAGAGACTCAAATCAAATCACTTGCTGATGCGTCTGATTATGCCGTTGTGGAACTCAAATAGAAGACCAGTATCTCCAAGATCAAAAGTAATCGTCAGAATAAGGTATCGAATATTCAAAATTTTGAAAGAGCAAAGGATGTCGATAAATCGGCCGTTGATTTCATTAGTAAATTTGGTAAGAAATTGGCTATGGAGAGACGGTATTCGCTAGATCGTTATAAACAGATGGTTGACAGAGGTATTTGAATATTCCCATCTCCGCAAGTAGATTTCAAGAACATATGTATGAACTATCATGTGTTTTATGTGCCTCCGAATGATTCAAAGCTTACGAGTTCTTAAAATGAAACGGTTATTATCAGATTTGTAAAGCATGCCTTGGATATTGACATCCTAGATTTTTATGGTTCGAGATTGCTATGTGATTTAGAAAACTTTGGCAGTTATCAAAGGTGACGAGTACAGGTAAAAAACCAATGTAGGAGATAAGTTGATTCTGTTAATATTGGGGTGGATTTGAAAATAGAAGCAAATATCCATTGAGGTTATCTTTGTTTGTGGCTAAATCCTTTCATCAATAGATGTAAATCTATCTCTCGGAACCTTGAGCAATATATAAATTCCCTAGTGGCTAAAACCAAGCAACGAATCATTATGTGATGGTAATGAATCAGTTTTTAGTGAGGATAAATAATATTTATATAACGTGGACCAATGATTGAAAACTATGACTCTGTGAACTGAGCAAACATCTAACATTCATAACTTCTTTATCACTTTCTGAGTGCCAAAGAAGCCAAGAAACAAAAGAAATTTATCCCATACATACGGAACTCGGTCTCAAATTCCAGTGAATCTACTACTTCTTCTTTATCCTCACTTTTGATGCTAAAATCTTCACCGGGATGAAGCTAGATTGAATGCAAGTCGACATTGGAAAATTCAATGTTAAGATGTTGGATATCATTCCCCAGGCACCGGTACAGGCATCACCACGGTCTCAATCTACTGCTACTTCTGCTGCAGCTGGACTCAATATAGAAGCATCTTTGATGCAAGAAACTGATGTCTAGATGGATGGATTCTACCAGAACCAAGCTCATGATGTGTAGATGAATAGATTCTAGGAGTTCAGTTTAGTTTATGAGAACCTGCACCTCAATAAATATAGAGTTGTAGAGGTCCCATTGATACCTGTAAGGGGTTTTTTTTGTTGGAAACCCCGTGGTGAGGGGATGCTCCCGTTAGGGTTGTCTTGTTCGACATGGAGTAACATAACAGAATTTGTGGCTGCATCATTGCAAACCGTTCTTCATGGATCTCATATCAGTATCTTCTCGCTAAATCTTTTTAAATTTTTAAAAATTTAAATTATGTTTTTTTTTATTAAATAATTGCATATAATATAATATTTAGTTATAATAAACATACCGTATAATACATTAATATATATTTACATATTAACTATAATATAATTATCGTTTAGCTATTTATATTATATAAAATAAATATAACAAGTGGAATAAGCAACAAAGTTGCTTAGTACATGCCTCCTAAGAAGAGATTGAAAATATATAGCAATAGGATAATTTTTCTATTAAAATATATGATAAAATAAATATAATTACAATTTGAAAGAAATTAAAACAAAAATGAATTAAAAAATGTCCATTTAAATACGATATAGGTTATTGCAATGTAGCATAAAACAAGCATATTCAAGCTTCCTTACATACTTCTAGTAATATTCTTGACTTATGTTATAAAAATATGCAAGTTTCTTTATAGACTAGCATAAATAGGAAATGAGAAATAATAGCTTATAAGACTATAAATTAATATCATTGTTGTGAGAATAGTTTATTTTTATGAGACTTAAATTTTGTAATACATTTTTAATTAAAAAACTTTATTGGAAAATGGTTTAACAAATGAGTTTTAAGATATAAAAAAATTAATTAGCAAAATTGTTTATTATGATTATTATAAATAAAAGTGATAAAGTATAAACATTTATGCATGACTTCAATTTAAAACATGTTTTTCTTCAAAATAAAACCAACAACACATATTTAAATATAACAAGATTCGACTTCAATGCAATATATAAAATTTCTAAGCAAATTAATAATGGTTAAGCCTTTGTTGACATTCCAACAATGAAAGAATGATATTATAAATTCAAAAGTAACCAATAATAAAATTAAGCTTTTTATGGAAGATAATCTAGTGTAATTATTTTTAATAGAAAATCTATATTAATCAATAATAAAAAACAACATTTTATTAAAAAATATGGTTCAATTATATATTCAATAATAATAAAAAGGAACTATATGGTAAATTAAAACATATATATAATTATTAATTCAATTTTTTATTAAATATAAAATGGCCTAATTATTCATAATTTAAAAAATGTAACACTAAAATTTTATTTAGCATTAACAATGATTTAGGTTTTTTTTTTACATTGTAATACTAGAAGTGTGTAATAGTGTTCAAAAGCTTATTTAACATTAACAATGATTTAAGTCGTTTTTGACAGTATAATTGAAGTGTCATGTTGTAAATAGGAAAATCACCAACAATAAAAACCAAATCTTATAAAGGAGATAACATAATCCATTGCAGAGGAATTTATGTCGCGCTAATTCTGCTCCGCTCACCGGTCGACGGTGATGCTTGGATTTCCGTTCCTTTCCTTTGCATTGTACGCAAAACTATGATAAGATTTAGTTTCATCGCAATGCGGACCTACCAACCACTACTTCCCAAGCATTGTGTACTTTGTGGTTATAGTAAGTTGATGTGTAATCTGCGTTTGTCCTGGCGTTCCTACATCTTGTTCTTGTGCACAATTGTCCTCTGCCATTCATATCGAGGCCAGGAAAGCCGATTTAGCCGCAGTTTACGAGTTGGATATTTGTCTTCTTTGGTGTTCTGTCAAATTGATATTTATTAATGTAGTCCTAACTATCTTGAATCTCGAATGCTGACCATTTCTTTGCCCTCAAGACTAGCTATGTCTAGCCGCACGGAGCATTGGTGCCTCCAGGTTATATAGAGTCTAGACACATATCTAGGGCTTGCCGATCGAAGCCTCTGAACCGCGTTTTAATGGAAAAGATGCTAATTCGAAGGACTAGAACGTTTTCTTTCTTTCTATTTGCAAGCATTCTGGTTTCAATCCAGCTGAGCATGACTGGCGTGGTGGCCGCTAGAATCATCCGGGACATGAAATTTAACTTTAAATTGAATAATTATGCGAGAGACGATCCTGGTTTCGCCAAGATTCCCAGCGTTCTGCTAGACCAGCTGCATATACCACGCCGATCGTCGACCCTGCCAATTTTCCAAGAAGCTCCGGTGTTTCGAAATGGTAAAGAATGCATTGTCTCGGCACCTTCGTCATGGAGATCAGGCTATTCTTAACTTCAAGAAGAAGAAGATGATGATACAGAGCTATGTGATAGCATGACCGTGCATATAGCCATGACGCTGGACGCTGCTTATCTGAGAGGATTGGTCGCCGGAATTCTATCGATTCTCCAACATGCTGCTTGTCCCGAGAATGTAGTCTTCCATTTCATGGTGTCCGAGCACCAACGTGATCTCAAGGCTATGCTTCAGGCGACTTTTCCATACTTGCGCTTCATATTATATCACTTTGATGAGAATATTGTGAAGAACAAGATATCGTATTCAATTAGGCAGGCTCTGGATTAGCCACTCAATTACGCTCGCACTTACTTGGCCGATATCTTGCCGTCATGCCTCAGGAGAATCATTTACCTCGACTCTGATTTAGTTGTTGTGGATGACATTGCCAAGATAATGCACCCTCGTCTCATGGCCCGAGGTCTGAAAAAAACCAGAACAGCTGGCTCCGATGGTACCACTTGCTATAACAGATGGCAATGGGATATAATTTTTATTTTTTTAATTTTATTATTATGATGTCATTGTTGCCACATGTCAACTCAAATCCAGATACCAAATTCCAAAGTTTACATCATCTTCTATCCACCAATAGTTGTTTACAAAATAGTTTTTTAACAAAATAAAAAAAAATATTTTACAAATCCCTAAGTTATACTTTACAAAACAGATTTTAATTTTTTTGATAGAGAGCAACTAATACAAAGTCAAAAGGGTTTGACTTGCAATCGATTACAATATACCTGCTGAGGCAGGTATAATAATATACATAACTATAATATATTAATATTACATATTAAGTAAATATATAATAACTATATGACCCCTTTATCGTAACTATATTATTTATATTAAAGATATCTTTTATTAGAAGCTTTGGGCTCTTTTTCTTTTTAAATCTTCACGAACCATATTCTTTCGTGTATTCTTCAATAATTCAAGAGCCAAGATTGTACATTAGTCTCTTATGACAATGAAATGAAACCGCTAACTCAAAGGGAGGACATTTTTAATATTTTGAAGGTTATAGTAATAAATAAGGATATAAGTAAGAGTGCATGAACTTTTAGGGTTAAGAACCATACACAAAGGTTTCAAACAAATTAGCTTTTATCAATCGGTAAAGGGACACCTTAAAAGGATTATATATATATATATATCAAATGAAATGAAGAAGAAAACGGATAGAGAGGTTAGGTGAAAAATAGATTTTACTTTATTATATTTGAAAATCCATGAAAATGAAAATGAAAGGATTTTATTTACAAAAGTGGAGGGATGTTTTTTTGTTACTTGAAAAAAATTGTTGTGTTTTTTCTGCAAAGAGGTACTTGGGGAAATTTTTTTACATTATGAACATAGTGGTGATGATAAGACTAGTAGATGGGTAAACTGGCTGAATTAAAAAGGGACAAAATTTGGTGAATTTCACTAATAAGATGTAAAAGACTCTTGCTTGTCAAAACTTCAACTAACTGTCGAAAGGGTCAAACAACGGCTATTTTTTTCAAATGAGACACAGACATGGCCAAGGTAGTGAGCTAGATGCAATGGTATAAAAAACAAGACATGAAAATGCACAAAGTGGGAAACAACAAATACTTAAAATCGAACTTGGCCTCTGCATTGGATGTCTTAAAAGAAGAAAATTTTATCGAGTGACACAGGGGGTTTCTCATTAATCAATCTACACGAGTCTAACAATTAACTGAAATTTAACATTGTAGAGGGACTCAGAGACCTCCTAGAAGCGGTCTCTGAATCCATCTACAATGTTAAAATCCATATATCATAATAATTCATTGTCAAAATAACAATTTTTCATTATCAAGTGACACAAGTATTGTCACTCAGATCTCTAAATTGATACATCTACAAGGTTAGAATTTACTAACTTTCAACACTACATATGGAATCGTGGACCCCCTTAGGGTCTCTGAATCCATATACAGTGTTAAAATTTAGTAAATTGTACAAATGCATTATCAAAATTGTAATTTTCCATCGTTGGGGTGATACAATTAAAAATGACTAACATAAATTACTAATTCATATTCTTAGTAATTGTTACTTAGGCATATTTCTATTTGTTTGACTAAATCAGTCATTTACATTAGTCAATTTTTATTTAGTCATATATTTTATCCCATGACTAAATTAGTTGTTTATCTTAGTCATTTTTAGTTTGCTCACTTAAGATTACTCAATTTTAGTCATTTATCCCTTGAAAAAACTGTAGTGACTAACTTTTTTAGTTGCCTATTAGCTTATCTCTGATTTTGTACTAGTGGAATGTCATGCAACTAGGTTCCAAGTTGGAAGAGAAA
The DNA here is from genome assembly GCA_001517045.1 of Pseudotsuga menziesii. Taxonomy (NCBI): domain Eukaryota; kingdom Viridiplantae; phylum Streptophyta; class Pinopsida; order Pinales; family Pinaceae; genus Pseudotsuga; species Pseudotsuga menziesii. The sequence continues at coordinate 12,720 of LPNX011190914.1, read as the reverse complement.
AATCATAAGCTTATAATATGATGTAATCGTTTGTATTTCAAAAGGTTGGTGAAGGTATGTAAGTTGTAGAACTTTCCCAAATCATAGCGTACTACATTTTAATTCTTTTAAACATTGTTGACGTTATTTATTTCATGTAAGGACAAGTTTAATGGTTTTTCCCTTAAAAGGAAGTTAAGGGTCAGTAATGTCAGAGTTGTTGAACATGAATTTGCTACAAAAATTAGCTAGTCCAAGGAAATTGTGTAACTTTGTGAGGTTGGCCATTATATGCCAATGGTGAATGAACTATATCTTCTCAAGATATACATAGGTGCATAGGTTAGTAGTGTGGGAAGGTGCATGGGTTATATGTGTGAGTTAGGTTCATAGGTCCCCTAATGTTATAATATTAGATACATATCCATACCTTGTATAAGAAATAAAAAAAATTGACGTCATCTATTTGTGAATAATAAACAAGAGTGGTAAACTTCGCATAAGTCAATTTGAGAGAATACAAAGATCATTGAGGATGTAAATTAAATGTAATAGAATTGTTTTCTCCTCTTCAATACTGAAATGTATGATAAATAATGAAATTATTATAAGAATGATAATTGTTTCGTTTCTACTTAAATGGTAGAAATTGTAGAGAAATGTACATCACAGAATGATAAATGACTAATCTAGAGAATACATTCATCTTATGGTTACATTACTACTCTTGACTCCATTAAATTTAAAGTTGGAGCATTGGACTAGTGTATGAGTCTGTGAAAACCATTTAACCTTCTATTTCTTTCTCTTTTTATCTATCATTTTCTATGAGCTTGATTCGGCCTTAACTCACATGTCAGTGTTGTCATGAGGACTTTGGGAACCTTAGATGGAAAACCTTAGATACAAGCTCAATTTTTCTAATCTACATATTGTTTAAGATGGGAAAAAAATCCATATTATCTATATAAATGAGAAACAGGGTTGGACTAAAGATACCTTGGAATAAAGTCCCTAATGCCTACCACAAGAAAACCCTAAAACGCTTGAGGAAATCGATGTTTAAATTTTCATCTAGAAAATAAACACATGTATGTTGTATAAAGAAAAAAAATGCTTAGGTTTCCCAAAATGGTTTAACATAGCCCAACATGATCCACCATAGCTTGGCATGGTGAGGAATTACCATAAAGGATAGCATAAAAAGGTCCCATGAAGGTTATCCCTTCCATCGTTGATCTACACTTTAAATTTGATAGGAAAAGTGAATCTATATTTACTTCAAATTATTGTTCCCTAATGGTTCCTTGTGGTATAGTTTTACATCTCTTATTTGCGTGTCATTGTTTCCACTACTATTGATGTTGACACATTAGTTATCATAGAATGGGTTTGAGTGTCTATTCCCACTTTTCACAAGGCCTTCGAATGGCTATTTATTGAATCGTTTGTGCTTGAGTATGGGAAGTTTATTTGTTGAATGTTTTTGTTACCCATATTGGCATTATGCATAGACATAATTGTTCCATTGAATACATCCTAAAAGTATGCACCAAAGGTGTTTCAGAAGGTAATGATCTACTCCCTATTCAAATCCTTATGGATATTTTTTTGTGGGTGAGGATAATGTTTTTTTAAATTTCTTTAACCCTATCCCATTTTTTTTAATTCAACTTTTTAAAGGGACTTAAATATTCAAATTAATTAATTTATGGCCATTTCTAGTGGGTTTTAATAATCACATTAGATGATGATCAAAGGGGTGAAAAAGTGCACTGCTATTGACAATATATTGAGAACATACCTACAAATATATCTAGTGATGGTCCTTATAAAAACTGCCTAAAATTCATGACAATTGAACTTTTGGTGATAATGTTTAAAGCAACACCTTGAAAACTAAAATTCTATTGAATTTTTGGGAGTGGGTGAGTGGCGGGGGTTTCGAAAAACCCCTTGAAACATATATTTAGGGGCGATATTTCTAAAATATTCTCTAAAAGTAATGATAATTTAACAAAATTAAACATAATATTTTACAACTTGCCACCAAAAGTTCAATTCTCAAGACTTAAGAAATACATCCCTTAAGCAACGCCCTAGAACATCCCTTAAGGGATGCACTAGAACGTCATCTTGTTTGATCCACTTGATGTATTTTTTTCCACTTCATCAATCCAAAACCATTAGCATAACTAAGGTTCCCTAGATTTCTTCCATAATAGTATCATGTATACTTTAGGGATAACAACACCTCATAAAGCACCTTTGATAGATACTCTAGAAGGACATTTTGGGATGAGTACTAGTCTCTCCCTTACTCATTTAATTCATAGTTTAATTAAATTTATTTTACAAAATGAAATAAATGAACCTATAGGAAATAAATAGACATAGATATGAAAGCTACATTAACACAAAATAATTAAAAATCTCCATATTACGATGTGAAGATGTTGTTAATATGATGCCACTATGACACATCTTCATCAGTACAATTGTGATTGCATATACTAAAAATACACACCACTATTTATGGGGAAAAACATAGTTATATCATAGGAAATTCATAGCAGACATATTTTGATTCCAAACAAACTAAACAACAACCATCAATACTCTACAACTTTAGGGAATCTCTTTTTCGTCGGCATAGTAGACAACTTCAACTATTATTTTTTGTTGTTTCTATGTACTTGAAGAATAAACTCTAGTTTATATAAAAACTTTTGTAAACTTTCATATGAAGCAGTAAATACATTTTTTGTAGTCTAAAAACCACTATATGGCTAAACAACTTTATAGAAATGTATTTACAAAATGCATATGCAAAATGTAATTTCCTTCATCTCTACTGAAATAAAATTACATTTTTTTAGGAATAAAAAAGATGAAGCATAGGATTTGAGCCAATGAATAAATCGTGTCTACCTGATTCCCATCTTCATTTGACACTTATTCTTGGTCTTCTACATATTTTTCTTCTTCTTCATGAAGAACATTTTCTTTAGGAAAATTAATATACTCTATAAGTTTCCTTCGTCTTAAATAAAATCTAACAACAACATCATATGATTTATTTCTAAACAATATCCTAGCTTGTGTGGGTATGTGCGTGTGATAAAATAGTTATATATATCACATTTTTCAAATTTATATATAAACTATTGAAAAAGGTTGTCAATGATGTCAAATATCAAGAAATATGGTTGTATATCAAAGATCAAGAAAGATTTCATTGATGTCAAGGGTGTAGTACAAAGAAAAGGTCAAAGGAAAAGAAAGGAACAATGTAAAAGGTCAAACACAATTTTAGTAAGGGTAACAAACCATCTATACTATGTATAAAATCATCATCGATGTGAAAAATAAAGTAACATACATATTTATGGATAAAAATCCCCTTCTATGGGTATCAAATTACCACATCTTCCTGTGTACAAAACTCTTTGTTTATGGAAAATATTTTGTATGTGTTAGTACTGGATTTGTACCTTTTTCCATATAATTTTGAACCTTAGTTTCTAGACCCCTTTTCTATTTTCTCTTTTATTTCTTATTTATATTTCTGCATTTGCAAGATTATAAGTTATAAGTGGGATTATATATATATATATATATATATATTTAAAATATTCCTAAATTCTTTGAGAGAGTGATTTTACATGTGTACTAATTCATTTTATGAATTTGTTCTCATGATTCTCAAGAATGTGTTATTTGACACATTTTGATAGTGCAATACATGGAGGCTATACAGATTGGCACTACATAAATGTTTGTTTTTCTCTGTTTTAATCATTGTCATTTCACACGTCTTACGAGGAGATGGAAGTGAATTTCAGAAAAACAAAGAGGTTTTTTTCAAGGACAGGATCATTCACAAAAAAATCCCTCATTTTTTCAATAGGTGTCATGGTTTGGAAGATTTGAATGAATCTTTGTGGCCTATTTTTCTAGATTTTAACATTTCATGATTTCCTATTTTTGTCATTATATTTGGGAATGTAGTTCGATAAATTGGAGAGTAATTTTAAAAAAAAAAGATTTTTTTGTTAAGAACATACCTATTTACAAAAAAACCTCTTGGAATTTAAACTACTGTCACAGTTTAGAATATACGAGTGGTTATTTCACGCCATTTTTCAAGAAATTCACAAGCTTTCCCTCAAAATCTGATTTTTCTATTTTGGGCATATTCGACCTTGATTTTTGGATCTAGAAACTGTCTTCAGATATCTAATTTATTATAAATGTAATGTATCAAATGGAGAGAAAGAGGGTTTGTTGATAGTAGTGGACCGGATAGGTACATCTAGTATACTTCTTTAAGTCTCGAACAGGCTTTTCATATCTGTAAGTGTATTTTGGAAGTTGTATGAAGGATGATAAATATTATATGAGCCACTTTGAATTTTAATTAATACAAATATATTTCAATGTCTTTGATATAACTCTGTGATTATTTTTACGAAGGATATTGTTTCTGTCTCTAGTTTCTCATTGCAGATTTATGTATTTGTGTTCCCTTTTATATAGAATGTTTTTATGTTTAGATGCATTTATCATTTGTATATGTAATCAACTATATGTTGTTATATAGTTGATTCCCAAACTGGCTTATGCATATATATTGTTTGTAATCATATGCTTTTTACATCATCCTTGTTTTCTTTCTCTCTTATATGTTATGGGTCTATGTTTTAGATTTAATCATTACTTTATCTACCTTATTTGATTTCTTCCCTACTATTATACACCAACAAAATCAAATATTAAAAACCTAAACCTTTATATTGCACCTTATGATATATGCATGGGATTTGTATCGTTTTAGTCTAGTACAAACTACCATAAAAACATCTTTTCACGTCATTGTTGGGGATGTAAGTGAATATGATCTTCCCTAGGAAGAACAACAATGATCAGTTTGGATGGAATTTTATACCTGGTGACTCCACTAGTTGAAGATCGAGAATGTCATCAAATAATCGAATGAATGCCATTGTATATACAAAGTTTTCTCCTTTGAATTTTGTTGATATTAACAACTTTCCTAATGTAGTACCTATCATGAACATATAGGGATATTTCCTTTCATTGTTCGGAGAGAAGGAAGAAGACAATCTAATACTTCAGGTAATAAAGTTTCATCAATATATGGACCAACTAAATATACATCAAGAATATGTATTGATGAAAATGTGTATGTATTCATTGGAGGGATGTGTGAGACAATGGTACAAAACTCTTCCTTCTTCTAGTACTTCATCTTTGAGAGACTTTCACACGTCTTTTTATTTATATTGCAAAACTTTTTTATCCAACTGAGTCTCTTTTTTAGAATTACTACAAGGGATATGCATTATAAATTCAATTTTCAGTAGAAGATTCCCCTGGTAATATAGATGAAACAGTTGGTTATGCTATGAAAGGGGAAGAAGATCCATTATTAGTTTTATCTTGTTCTAATTCTATCTTACAACAAGAAAATTTGCAAAACTTTGACATTAAATTTTGTGATAGCATCATCAAAAAGAAATATTCATCTTTAAAAACCTATCAGGCTGCCCCAATTTATGATAAATACAATGATGATGAGAAATAAAGTATACTTGAATCTCTTTATGATTCTTTCAGATGAGAGGAATATCCTTATGTTGATAGTAATAATAATGATAAAGTGGAAGTGGATGCATGTGATATTACCTCAAATGTAAATATTGTCTCAAATTCTTATGAAGGTCATCATGTAATCGATTAACACTCGAATGAAGAACTGCAGACCTGTACATTAAAATGCAATAATGAACATACTTATGATGAACATGAAGATACTTCAGAGCAACATATTTCTACATCTACTTTTGTTGAGGTTTTCAGCAGTGATATACTCTTTGACAAAATTTGATCAGGTTTTGAGGAAGGTAGTGAGAAATACCACACATAATTACTACAACAGGTCATCGAGTCCTCATTAGTCGAGCAATACTTTCCATAAGTCATCCATCTTGGGTTCATAGAAGAAATCAAACAGGATGGGTTCAGGTGAGTTGAAAATTTTATATTTCCTTTTTATCTTCTTATATCATCTTATGATAAAAATCTTGGTATCATTCATGGAGCAAAAGATTCTTATGGACAACCTATCTTTTTCAAGCAACAGAAAGAGGTAATTTTTGGAAATTTGTATGATCCTGTGGCAAGTTATTTAGAGTCAACAATAAACCATAAATATTCTATCATTAATTTCTTAGAGACAAAGTTTCATGGAAGTGAGTACAAGTTTTTAGATCTTTTCTCTTCATGCTTTTCAATATATATAATTGTATATATGCTCAAAGTTTGAAGCAAGATTTTGTTGGTTGATGCAATTTTTACTTGGCTACATTATAAATGGGATTAGACTTGATTAAGAAAAGTATAGTTGATTGGAGTAGGGTTGTGTATAAATAAAATTGCAATGCGAGCATTTGGTTTTCAATTTAAGTGAAGCTTTTACTTTTCATTTGGTTTACAATATGAATAGTTTTCAGTTCTCAACAAACAAGAGTTGTTCTCTCAAGGTTTGGAAAGGTCACTATTAGTACTATATGGTTGTTCTCCAGTCTCCTAGGAATATAAATTTTTAATTTGGATGAGTAGAGTACATATTACATGTTTGGAAAAATATGAATGATTCCACTAGCCTAATGGACTATGCACAACAAAAGATAATGGTTGTTTGGAAAGAAAAAAGTATTCAAGGAAATGTTGTACATAAGGATGGAAAGGAAACTTAGGCACATGGTATGCTTGTTCTTGGCTACTTGCAAGGAGCATGCCATCCACAACTGAAGCCATATGTTAGTACCAGAATATTACCATCAATATTTCTAAATTATGGCAACGCACATGTAAAGAAAGACCTTGATTTTAGCTACTGGAAGATCATAACCCAACATCTTTTCACGAAAGCACTAGGTTTTTTAGTCAACCTGGCTAGTTATGCTCATGTCTAATATTCAAGTTGGTTAATCCATTCAAATTAGAAGTATAAAATATTCAATTGCGATGGAAAATTATATTAAATAGAGTATTTTTCCAGCATATTTTCATGTATTTCCTCATTTGGGACACTTAAGTTAGGAAAATATTCCAATGATATAAAAGTGAATTTTTGAAACCCAAAAGAGTATTTTTTCCAGAATGGTCCCATTCAAGAAAAAATCTCAGTTTTGTAACAGCTGTCATGGCTTGGAAGGTTCAAATGGATCTTTACAACATATTTTTCCAGATTTCAAATTTCCTATTTCGGTCATTATACTTAGGTGCTCTTAATGAATAAGTGTAGAATAATTTGTAAAAACCAAGGGAATTTTTTTGTCAAGAATAGACTTATCTACAAAATCCTCTCTCCATTTCTGCACAACTATCATGGTTTAGGAAATATAGGTGGTTCTTTGAGACCCTTTTTCTTAGAAATTTGCCAAATTCACCTAATATCAAAAAATCTAGTCAAAAATCAAATACTAAGTCCACCAATATGGATCCATTATTTGCACAAACGCCATCGATATACCAATGGATCTTACCTTAAGATGAGCACTTGGCTAAATGATAAAGGGAGAAACTTCAACAAGATTTAAGTGAATTTAAATTAAAGTTATAAATCCTAGTGTTATGATTAAAGTGTGGAAGTACTGAATGTATCTCTAATGAATAAAATGATAATCTCTCGAGCTTCCAGGTTTCTTTGCTTACAGAATTTCAAAACATTCCAATAAAGTTGAATGTTAAGTACGGAGTGAACCACTATGAGAAAACCATTCATAGTGATCAACAATTGAAGATATGATTGTGCTAGGAGAGCCTTGACAGGGTCAAAAGTGCTCAAGATTGAGCCTACATTAAATTCATTCAAACGTCAAGATGCATTCGAAGTCAACAAATCAATTTTCACAATTGCAAAACCCAGATGTCAAATGTACCTTTATGATGCTAATATCTACAGGTTAACATGAGTGACCAAGCACTTGCAAAATTTTAAGGAGATCAACTATTTCCATATTTTAAGCCGTGTTTGAGCCATTTCCATATTTTGTAATGATTCAATGAGAATATTCAAGAAAAAAATAAGTATTCGAGAACACAATTATCTATTTTAAGAGTGGTTAGTGATGAGATGGAAGTAAAAGAATACAGGTGGTAAAGCAATTAGTACAACAACTTCAGAGCATAGATTTGAAGATATTTTATTTCAACAATTCCATATTTCTTCTCGAAGATCGATATTTATTCTATTTTTTAACTTGATGATAATATTTTATTTAATAAAATTTGTAACTCTTGGTTGATTATTTTCTTCTATATATTCACACATCTAGAATGTAAAAAAGGAGGAGGTTCCAGCCAAGAGAGGTTGTGTTATTTTAAAGATCGAATGTCATTAGTATAAAATATTCCTTTGAATACTGTAACTGTAATTTGAGGTTTGTATGGAGGATGTACTATCCATTATAATCCATTTGGACTTGTCATTTATTCAAATACAGATCCATGTTTTGGTGTAGTTCTTCTAGGGATCCTTACAATGGAAAGTGTTTATATCTCTTTTGCTTCTCCCTAGCTTTCTTATGCATTTGCATATCTTTTGTTCATAAATTTTTTATGTCTTAAAGTGTTTTTACCTTGTGTATGTCTCAGCTATTTGTTGTCATACATATAACCTTCAAAACTAGTTTATGTATGTCTACTATCTGTAGTCTTTATACATTTACATCATCCGTGTTATTTTCTCTTATATGTACTTATTGGTAGATATGGTATGCCTGGTTGTTGGTCATTTATCCACCCTTTAAAATCCCCTTTTGTTGTTATACAATCAATATGATCAATCAATCAACATTTTCCTTTGAGTATTAAGATGTATTAAGCTTGTCTCTCTTGCATTCAAGAGTTAACTTTACCACTAACAATATGCAAGTGGTCCTATGATTGAGGGACATGATGCAACACATAAAGATATGTTAGATTACCCTACATTATGTATTTATCAAAATTATAGGTAAAACTCATGAAAAGTTAAAAATATCCTTGTAACGGTATAAATACATCTTCATTTTATGTCAATTCATCATCAATGCAAACAACTTTCTTATGCCAGATCAAGAGGAGCTAAATAACCTTTTTTAGAAAGGGTTTATGAAAGTTTCCTATGGAAGTTCTTTTATATTTCTTGGGTTAGTTATCCTTGCATTATAACTCTATCTAGAAGGTGAATTTGTAATGGTCACTTTGACATAGGCCCGTTTTGGCAAGAATAAGATTCATGGAAACTTGCATAACTTTCTCATGCGGTATCAGAATCACAATCTTATTAGCTAGTTGGAAATATTATTGTCAAGGTTATGTGATCCAACATGTAATAGGATTATTTTTTCTAACATTTATCTATATTATGATAAGGTTTTCTCTATCTTATTGAGGTATTAATCATAACCTAGGGTTTGTGCATGAATTTTGGGAAAACTAGTGCAAATATTTTGGGATGTATGATTGAACTATGTCATGAGGAGGATTTTGTTGACGTATATGTAACTTCGGAATGTATTCTTCTATGTATCTTATATATTGTAACCCGATGTTTATTCTAGGATGTCTCTATTATGTATTTGAGTCATGTGGTCATGCCCCGATGTTCCGATCGGGAGGATTAATAATGTAATCAAGTCATATCAAGTCATTAGGTAAGTCCCCACAGTTTCGAGGCACTTGAGTTATTATACACTAATTAAGGTGTAGGCTCGAGTAGTAATCATTAGGTTGAGCCTACATGTGAAAAGGAAATTCAAGTGAACGGATTAATATAAATAGAGAGTGACAGTCTCTTATTTATCACTTGTGAAATACATCACTTGCTCTCCCAAGTGTGGCGCACTACTGGAGAAGGAAATTTTGGGACTAGACAGAAGACAGAAGACTACTGCTGTTTTGGGAGATCTCTTACTGTTTTGGTGTTGATTCTATCTTAGAGGAAGTTGCAGGGTTTTCTCCTTTATGGTTTCCCTGAGGAAAAATATTTGTGTCTCTTATCTCTTGTGATGTGCTTGTGTTTTATTGTTGTGCTTGTTATTCTCTCAGTGAAAATATCCTAAGATCATAATGCTAGCTTAAATGTGATGAAAAACTAACATGGTATCAGAGCTAACCTGAGAAGAAGACATTATGTAGCTACCGTAAATAGGGATTCCTATTTTTTGGATATTCCTCCATATATTTTCAGAAAAAGTATGCTAATATGACTCCCCATTGAAGGGCGCATCTTTCTGTCGAAGCGAAATTTGATTCCGAGCATTTTCAGTCTTCGATCCGGAAATTAGGGATTTCTACAGAAGATGAATTTTTGAGTGAGACCAGCATAGGGTTATTCTCCTCATCAAAACCGAAGTTTAGAGACCTGGTTCAAGAAATTTGGTTGGGTGAAACTCCAGGAAAGTCAAACCCTAGTTTGACCCTGAGCTAGGAGAAACCCTAAATACTAAAAATGCTAAGTTTTTGTACAGTCGCTATATTCTGAGATTGGCATAGTATCAAAAGCTAAAACTTGCAGGGGCTGAATACAAAATCCTGATGAATCCTTTGTCCAAAAATGGGACTTAGATTCACTGTACTCCAGGATATATGATCTCCCCAAGTTAGGGTTCCAGCCTCTTCCAGAATTAATCCCTGAACAGGACATCTGGGGAGATCTGCAATATCTTGAGCTACAGAGGTCCAAATGGAATTCCTGAAAGTGTTCTAGAAAGGGAATGGAATTTAATTTCGGTGGTATAAATATAAGACTCATAATATGAACCAGTGACACGTGGCATTATGTACAACTTCGATGTTCTGAACAGTCCTGTAACAGGTTACCTTGGGAAAAGGATCATAAATCCAAAATGGTGAAAACAATTCTGATGAAACCTATGGTGTTGGATCGGGGACATGTGAGGTTACCTCAATGAAAAATTTAAGACATAGAGGATCAGTAATTTCAGAGATATCATAGAAACAGTAACAGGAATTTCTGTAGAAGAAATCAGTAAATTAGGGCTTCCTATTTCGGGAGCTTCCCTCCACTGTTTTCAGAAAAGGAGTACATTGGACAGCTCCATTTAAAGAGATCTATCTGTTTGTCCAATAATATTTTAAAGTTTCCAATTTTTGAAAATTAGGGTTTCTGCAACAAACCCTAGATCAGCGAACTCTGGGACAAGGACGGACACCTCAAATCGGTAAGATCTAATCTTTTGTATTTCCATTTGAGGTTCTCATTTCAATATGATCTATCACAATATCTTGATGCTAAGCTTGGTGAAGTTGACAACTTCCAAGCATAGAAGTATTTGATCTCTCTGAAGAAACCGGATTGGACACCTACATGAGTATAGAGGTTCCAGTTTCAGAGGGAGACAAGGCCAAAGAAGACATCATGCTCATGCTGCAGAGGATGATGAACCATCCAGAAAGAGATCCATATATGAAAGTGAAGATTCTTCAAGCGAGGATGAATATGTTCTGATATCAGCTCTCACAGGTAACATTACTCATGGAAATGATGATTGGCTTATAGACAGTGGGGCTTCCAAACATATGACGAAATTCAAGGAATCCTTTGTAAGACTGTGAGACATGAATCACCTCACAAGGTGAAACTAGGAGATGACTACCAATATCCAATGAAAGGTAGTGGGGAATCTTCATACAAGATAGACTCTGGTAAGTCTCTAACAATGAAAGAAGTATTGTTTTTTGCAGGACTTACGAAGAATATTCTATCCATTTCAGCCTTGGATGCAAAAGGAATGTGGGTTGCATTCATCGATGGTCAAGTCATCATGTGGCCAAAAGGAAAGAAAATTGATGATTCGATAGTGATTGGAGAACAAGAAGGAGGCTTGTACAAATTGAAGGGTCATCTAGAACAAGCCTTGATCCATGACACGGTAGAGCCAAATGAGCTTTGGCATGGAAGGCTTGCACATGTGCATTACAGAGCACTACCTATTGCATTCCAAACAAAGCATGATGTGTGAAAGGGAAGAATACAAAGAAGACAATTCCTAGCAGCAAAACCAAAGCCAAAGGCATTCTAGAAATCATCCACTCCGATGTATGTTGTCCAATGTCATCAAAATCACTAAGCGGGTATGCATACTATGTTTCTCTTATTGATGATTTTTCTAGAAAGACATGGATTTACTTTATGAAAAACAAAGATGAAGTGTTCAGAAAATTCAAGGAATTCAAAGCCTTGATCAAGAACCATACTGAAAAGAAGATCAAGACCATTCGATCAGATAATGGTGGATAATTCACTTCGAATGAATTCAAAGAGCTATGCAAAGAAGCAGGGATTAAGAGGGAGTTGTCAACTCCTTATAATCCACAACAAAATGGGGTTGCAGAACGGAAGAATAGAATTTCAAGCTATTTGAATGGAAGAACAAAAATCAGAATATGACCTAAAGAATCCAGTTGAAGAATGTGAAGATCTAGAATGCAGAGACCATGCAGTCATAAGAGTCTCTCAAATCAAGAACAACTTGAAGAGGTAAAATAAAAATAAAAAAGTGAAGAATGCAGAAGTGATGATGGCCACCTTGAATGGCCTCCCAAGATCATGGAATTCATTCAAGGAATGTGTTCCAGAAGGAAGTGATTACTTTCAGCAAACTTTTGGAAGAAGAAGAAGCTTGAATCATAAGAAGAGAAGAG